>CM032233.1:3092500-3130000 GCA_019009955.1 Riptortus pedestris
GTGACGGGCACCTAGGAAGGAATTTCCATCTTAGGTACCCATCATGCCCGAGAGCGTTAGCAAAATTTGAAATTTGGCGCGACGCCCGTGCGAAACAACGCTCTCAGGCAGATGCGAGTCACACTAACTCGTGGAAGGCGGTATGAACCGTTGCCGCCCTTTGGCGTGACGGGCATCCCCTCTTCGCCGCGCTTCACGCCCCGAGGCGGAATGGACAGTCAAACTGTTAATAAATGACTCTTTCTAATTATTGGATAAACTTTTTTTTTTTAATGAAGCCAGCAGTATTATGATGAACTTTTGAAGTTGTTTGTGTTATTGTTTGTGATCATTTTTATCAGCTGAACTTTCTGGTTTTAATGGACTAACATTCATGAACTAATCATTATAAAAAGACAATCACGTTGATTCAACCAGTTAATTACTCATATGAACCATTTAATTAATATAATTGCTGTTGCCTTCTCTAAATAAAAAATCTATGCGAACTAATGTTTAAAATTTTAGACTAAGGTACTTATGAAACTTCAGAACCTGAATATATTCACAGAAGATCTCTTCTTGCTTAAAATAAAAAAAAATATTAACTTAATAAAATTGGAGACAAGAGCAGAAAGTCAAATTGGGAACTTGTTTGCTCTCCATTTAACAAATAAAGTACTATACAGTAAAATACTAATTTTCTTGATCTAATCACAGTTATTCTATTGCTTGATAGTTTAAGATATTTATGAATTACTTTCTTATTTGAACTCCCATCTAATATTCACAGAAATAATATATTTTAAATCAGTGTCGTAACAAAGATTGAGAGTTTGTGGAACAACAAAATGCCATTACAAATCAGGGCTTAACAATTTTTATTTTATGTATTTGATTTAATTTATTTTTGGTAAATTTTTAATAAACTGGTTTAACTTCACTTTTATTTAATATTTTTCTGAAGAGGAAAATGTTGATTTGAGTTTTAAATGAAGTATTTTCAACTATGTATGCAGTGTAATGTATTGTATAAAAGTACAAGTGTTAAGTGTAATATAGAGGAACAAAATGAGGGAGGACAAATATATATATATATATATATATATATATATATATATATATATATATATATATATATATATTAGGTGGCATGCTATGCATGATAGCTATTATGGAGGATTCACCACTGCATGCTATAACATTTTCACATTACAAAGAACTTCCATGAGATTGTAAGGTGATCATTACAAAATTGATTTCATTTTTCTGCAAACAAACTGGTGCATCTCAATTGAGTGATTTATTACACTGATACTATAAGGTGTCCATGGCAAAAATAATCTTTCAATTTAATAACATCTTATATTAAAAACTGAAATATTATTCAAAATCTAAGTTTTATATTTATATTAAATTGTAAGCAATTATATAATAGAAAATTACTTAGCTATGTTATATATTGAATAAATAATTATGTGTTTACCTATATCCAAATTTCAAACCTTTATTTTACTAAGTTGACTGCTTTTACTTCAATTGCTTGTTGATCTATACTAAGGTACACTAAGTCATGCACAAGACACTTCAAATAAAAAGTGGCATGGAAAGACACAATTCATGCAATATTCCAACATGCAAAGGATTATAATATATAGTGAATACAATTTTGTATTTACATAACTTGTGAAAATTCTGATAATAATGTATATGCGATGTTTGGGATGGGTGATATCTGTGAAAACTGCAGTAATGCATCAGAAGTGAAATGCATTTTATAAAATTAGTTAATGTAAATTTAGTTTCTTTGATATTAATTGTTCTTGTTTAATTCATCAATTTAATCTAAATGTTTTGGCTGTACAGTTAATGTAACAAAACTTTTAAAAATCTGTTATTACATATTTATAAATAATTTATTTAGTTATATTTAACAAGAAAGAATAATTCTAGTAGTGCAAACTTGGCATGCATATAGAGAGTTCTTCATTTATTTTTCTTATGATTAAAAAGAAAATAATATACACAAGTTCTAAATGCCACTAATACTTAAATACCTTTATAAACATTCCTTAATTCACACAAATTTGTTTTCTTGTATGTATGTGTGTGTGTGTGTGTGTGTGTGTGAGTGTGAGTGAGTGAGAGTGCGTGCGTGTGTGTGTGTGTGTGTGTGTGTGTGTGTGTGTGTGTGTGTGTGTGTGTGTGTGTGTGTGTGTGTGTGTGTGTGTGTGTGTGTGTATGTGTGTGTGTGTGTGCTTGTGTATAGTTTGTGTAACACAGATAGAAAGAAAGTTTAGGTGTGTTTTTTAAACATGTATGACTGTGCATGCACGCACTCAATGTGTGTGCTTTATATAAATTAAAAACTAGACATTTATTAAATGATTTTACTATACCTTTCTTTGAAGTACTGAACTATTACAGACTCTAGGTCAACAAGACAGCATTGTCAACAAGCTGTTAACAAGGCTATTTTCATTAAAAAAAAAAATTAAATTTATTTGTGAAATGATTAAACAGTATATGTTTATAAAGGTACACGCAAGAAGTAAGTAGAAATATTTTTTATTAACCTCAAGATATCCCTCATCCCTATTACCTTTTTTCACATTTTAAATAAATTTATAATTCACTTATAACTGCAAATGCATTTTAAAAATTTATTAAATTTTCCAGTTGATTTACTTATTTTTAATAAAAATTAATTTATACAAAATTGCATTCATTATAGAATTTAGCACATTTAGAAACACAAATTTTAATAGTGATGCCCATTTAAAATTGAAAGTATTATGATAACAACATTTATAAATTTAAATTTGTTATAACATGCTTTAGTTTTAAATGCATTTTATTTAAACAGTTGTCGAGTTACGTGGAGGCAGAGAGGTTAGCGCTGGATTAAAATTAGAAATATTTATCTTGTGGGTGGGGTAGGTTTTAGTTTAACCTGGCCAGACTGTAACCAACAGTGGGTGGTTACAGTCAGGCAGGAGACATTTACACAATTCCGCTCGGTTTTCCACTCCTTACATCTGTAAGAATTAGTCACAGTGTTAGTTAGAGGAATATCTTTTCCCCATGTCAAAGCCTACTACATAACTTCCATCATGCACTCACACAATATATGTACACTAGAGAAAAATTTAAGTCAGTATTTACAAGTTGATTTATTGTTTTTTTTTTTCCGTTTAATGTATAAAAGTGTAAGTTAGTATACATAACCTTTGTTTTTAATTATTGTTTTTAGCTTGTAGTAGTTTACGCTGGTTAAGTAGTTTACGCTTCCTTTTTAAATATTCAATAAAGAAGAGAAGAGGACACACACGCAAAGGACAGAGTGAGTCCGCTAAGCATTCTACTACTGGACATGATTATTTCAAACAATTTTAAAATATACATAATTTATTAAATGTTTAGTTAATAGAAACGACATTAGATACATTTTTATTTTTTTTTAAAGAAAATAGATCTGCAAATATAATTTATACATATTTTAGATTAGACAACATAATTTAAAGATGTATTTATTCCTCCATTAATGTTATTTAAAACAGAAAGTTTTAGTTATGGTAGAATGAAAAAAAAGTTTGAATGACTCATATATGTGAATGAAATAATCATGTAGATGGACTTTGATGAAAAAAAGATTGCTATGTTGGAAATTAGGTTATGTGCAATGTGTGCTGACCTAGTAAGGGTATAGCTTCCGAAGTCTGTGGTAAGGCATCGGCTATCATGAGTGAAAATACAGAGAGAGAGAGAAGTATTGTTACACCTGAAACACCACACCAAACTTCACTAGTCTCTTTTCCTTAGCAACATCTACCATCTCCAATACCGGGCTCATATCCTTCTAGGGTTTCTTTTGAGCCTATTTTATTGCTACAGATATCCAGGTATGTTAATATATAAGCACTTCATAGACTTTACTATAGCCACTCGTTTTTAGAGAGTGCTATTAACTTTACAAACACTAAACATGTATTTTAAAATAAATTGAGTATCTTTCTTGCAAATGATGTACATAAAAAAATCAATATATCTATCAACACAGAAGTCTAGTTTGATGCCTTCATATTTTTATGTTGAAAAACTCATTTATCATGGATCATGCTACAGAATAACATAGAAAAAATTAACAAGTGAGTATTTCATAAAATAAATATTAGGTAGTTATTTAGAAACTGTGTGCTTTGTGAGAACTTGAGCCTTAAGATTAGAGGCCGATTTTTGTATTGGTTTCACTAAGATATAACAAATTATAGTGATTGAATAAAAAGCTTGAAAGAAAAACAAAAGAAAAGAAAAAGGGAGGTGGAAGGAGAGAGGCAAATGAGAAGCAAATGGAATAAGCATATTAGAAGCAGGTGTTAGTTAGAAACCATATTCTGCAGAGTATTCATCGCAGCTGCCATGGACTGAGAGTTTATTTTTTAAGCACTTCTGCTTACAAGCACCCTAAATTAAAAATGTCATTTGCACTGTCATGGATAATACAGGCAGGCAACTCACTTGCATATGAAACTAGAATATAAAGATTAAGTTATCCAGTAAATAGGATTTCTATTTTATAAATATAATAATTTATTTGGGATGTTTAATGGATAATTTATTACTGCAATTCTATGAATTATGATTTCATTAAGTAGTTCAAAAAAAGAGTATTTATTATAGATATAAAGTAAAATCTCATTGACATTTATATTCATATGACTAGACGAGTACAGTTTCTGATAGAAACCAATTTTCAAATAATCTACCTTTCCTATTAATAATGAATTACATATGCTAATAAAACAAAAATGAGTAATTTAAACAGAACAAACTTTAACATTATCAGTGTGTTAATATTTACAATTAAAGACTTATTTTTGCAATTATGCATCTAGAAAAAACATGATGAATGTAACAGTATATTATATTCATGTTTCAAACAATTTTAATTAGTAGGAAGCAACTTAATATGCTCTTCCCACTGAAAGTCAGAATGGATTATTCGTTTTATACAGTATATATAGAACAGTTAAATTATTTCTTTTTAAATCGTAACAAAATATTGTTACCTAAGAAAACTATAATGGTAGAATAAGTTTTGGAATATTAAGAATGGCTAGAGGCAATTATTAAAAGTGCTCCAGCACAATAGGCGACATTCATGCCAGATTTCCAAGTGCTCTCATCATGCCTTTTGCCCTTTTCTCAGATATATGCACTTTTTTTAACTCTTACTCACCTCTCTTAAATTGATCACTGTAGAAAATTGTGCGTATTAATTAATTGAGTTATTAAAGAAAGAAGAGTAGATAAAGTAAGCAAAACTATTTCTAAACTCTCGCGAACTGTATTTGTTAGAGAGAAATGTGATTGTGCAGTATTGTGCATACATGAGAAATTATCCCAAACAGTATATAGATAGAGAAAAAAAGAAGTAATATTTGCATTTATTATTTTTTTAATGTTGCGATTATAAAATTTATTTATTATTTTTTTATTACAAGTGAAATCGGAATAAAAGTGTGCTCTTTGTTAAACAAGTGTTTGATGCTCTAAACATGTTTAAATTCTTCAACATAATGGCAAAACTGCTGTGCAATATAGAAATAAATGATTATAAAATAGGTCAAGAGTGTAACCTAGGACAGGTATAGCATCCGAAACTTGTGGCAACGTCTCAGCCACAAGGTTATGAAAGACAGTCAGCGACAGGAGAACGGTCACTCCTAAAACATACCCGACGACCATTTACTATAGTCCCTATTACCCACTTATCGTATAGTTTACCACCATATTAAATTTTTCAGTCTTCCAACAAATACATTAGTCCTAATAAAGTTTGAAACATGCAAACATTTAGAATTAGCAGGAATGGGTTAGAACTAAACACAGAAGATTACTGCACATGTTATGTAACTGGAATAGTTGATGTGCATTTTTAGTACTGTATTCTAATGAGTATTTCAATGACTATAAACAACACATTTCAATAATACACAAATTAAAAATATTATCAAATTCTAAATACAGCAAAACTGTTCCAATTTTTTTTCCTATTTACTCTTTGACAATTGTCTGTGTAGTAATATTTAATGTTTTTATGAATGAGAAGATGGAAATATACAGAGGAACACAATCATGTTTCACAAAAATTGTAGTTATGAAAAAATAGAGACATAATCTTTGGCTTTACAAGCTTGCATTAGTATTATAAATAATGTCCCATTACTGAAAATAAACAAAAAAAGAGTTATTTTTCCCCTGTAATTTTCCATCAGTAAACTGATAACATGAATTTAAGACAATAACTTTTGGAAAATAGATGCAAGCAGGTACAATGGAGGATAGTGGTAATGCATTATTCCCTTTTAAAGAAGTTGTTAATTTAGTAATTTCATTGGTTCTGGCGAATTTTAAAGTTCAGCTTATATTTATAGAAAAGGCTTTGATTCTAAGATTAGTGTAGTTTACATTTGTTAATTTTCAAATTATTATTTTATATTATTTAAAGATTAATTAAGTATTAAATTATTTTAACTAGTAATTTAACCTGAAAATTTTAGTAGTTTTTATTAAAATATTAACCCATGGGTTTCGGAAAATTGACCCACCGCTCTGCCTCCATTACTAGACTTATCGTGTTTATTACCTATGAGAGGTCTTTCCGAAGTTGGCGGCATGGTCTCAGCCACCATGTTAAGGAAAAATGTAAGCGACAGAAGTACTGTCACATCTACGAACAAAATTAAAAAAAAAAAAAAATGATCAGCACAATTACTCGCCCAATAAAATAATCTTATTTATACAGTACGGAAAAAATTGTTCAGTCATTATTCTATTATAATAGTTTATAATAATAATAAACGGCTAAATACAATACTACTAACATCTTAAATTTTTTTACATTTACCATAAGTAAGGAAAGAGAGAAAGAGAAAAAATGATAATTTTCATACAAAAAACCGTATGAAAACTGCCAGATCCAGTAAAAGAATACAAAAAGTGTAATATTAATGAGAGCAAAACAAATATAAATGGCAAGCAGGAAATGCTCAGCTTGGTTGCGTAGCAGTGACCAGTAATAAAACATAGTGATGGACAATATACATTTTGTTAATAAAGAAATAAAAATGGAATTTTTATAATTGGATAGATTATTATTCTTTACACAAATATATACACTAATGTTCAAGAAGTCCTTTTTTTTTCCTTTCTTTTTTTTTTTTAATGTCACCTATCACGTTTAACTACTATCTTCTAATGTACTAGTCAATTCTAAAACTGTTTCTACAATATCTTAGTTATGTTAAATACCATCAGGTATCTATAGTTCAATTAAGTAAGTTCAGTCCCTTACACAAGAGTTTTTTTTTTGTTAATGAGCTTCCCTTCCATACTTGAATAAATAACATAAGTAAATTCGCTGTCGACTTCATTTAATAACCCAAACATCTTTTCTGCAGTTTTGGAGGCTTAACAGTCTAAATTGAGAAGATGAATCCAAGTTATTGATAATTAACTGTCTCTCCGCTCTGCCTCCAGTAGTTGAGCTGTTGGCAAAGTTACCTAGAAGGGGTACAGCATCAGATGTAGCGGGCATCGTCTCTGCTACCATGTTTAGAAAGACTGTCAGCGACAACAGAATAGTCACCCCTAAACATACAATTTAGTAAGTAACTATTCCCAGACACCCTTCTCTTCCAGTGACGATCAGAACCCTATGCTGATTCCTAAAACCCCCTTCAACGAATCTAAGAAAATTTGAATATTAATATTGAAGTTTTTCTGATAAAAAATTATTCACATCACTTCAGTTTTCATATATTCTTTTTTTTTTTTGGGAAAATATACATATATATATATATATATTAATGTCCTTCATCAGGCCTTGACTACAAGTGTGCAAGATGTGCCTAAACTTGAAAATAAAGTAAATCTTCATGAAACAATATTATAATGTGGATTGACATAAAATTGATTAGGAGGTAACACATGCATTGTTCTTTTCCATCCTCAGCTCGTATATTTAGAGGCTCCTGAAATTTTAAAACTGCTCAGAACCCTTTTCTCATAATTATTCCTTATTGACTTTTCAAAATGATTACAATTCTTATTTCAGCATAAATTTTGAAGATTGTTTATAATCAAAGTTAAATTCACTTTTTAAATAAAAACATCTTTTTTTTTTAGTTATATCAAAAAGTAATAATAAAGATTACAATTTTTTATGATTAAGCCTTTTTCTCTACCTAAATATGATCCATGTTCTATTGGAAAATGATAAAAGTAATAATGAATTATGAAACCAAATGCCTTTCAAAAAATTTATTTTGTAAGTAATAATTAAGATAAAATATCACTATTTACCCTGGAATAATTTTGACCAGATGGGATAACTACTTATCCACATTGTATTTTACTACTACTTACTTCAAGGACATTATATTAATATAAATACACTTTTCAATAAATTATTTCAGTTGGGTAATTGGTGGTCATAATACGGGATTAATAATATAGGTCTACAGTGGAGGTAATAAAATAAGGCTATAAAAGGAACTGTAATATATTATGAACAAAACCAGGAATCTTTATATATGCTACATATTTATGAAGTAATAATACAATCCATATAGTGAACATGATAATTATAAATAAATATTCCAAAGAAGTTACAGAGATGATAGAAATTACAAATTACAAACTCAAAGAATAAGTGGATAACTAAAGAAAAATCCAGGTGTATTATGGGAAGTGTGTGCTGATCAGGTATGCTATGAGATAGAACTGGACATAAGATGATGCACTATGTTTTAGAAAGATTCACAGGCTAGATACAAAGTATTTATTAATGTAAATATATATGCCAATTTTTCTTTAGGGTTTGGAACTAATATCATTCATGAGGCAACCATTGGATTATTGTGATCATTTATTCATGCTATCATTCAACGTTGCTCTTTGAACTACCTTAATGTTAAAGACATTAGGAATTATAATAGACAATTTTGAGACTACGAGTAGCCACATTTTTAGGGTGTTTAATTGAATTCTGTATAATTCATTCTTGTTTAACCCTTTCCTTGTGCAAAGCCACTATAGTGGCTCGATTCAAGCTATTATAGAGGCTTTGCGCAAGGAAAGGGTTAAGGACACAATGTTAAAACACAGTAAAAAGTAGTGTTCAAAAAAGTTAATATTTCACAAGTGTGTGTGTGTGTGTGTGTGTGTGTGTGTGTGTGTTTGTGTGTGTGTGTGTGTGTGTGTGTGTGTGTGTGTGTGTATAACACACATTTTCGTATGTATTTACTTTGGAGGCTTCAACTTTTGCATTTCTTCTTTTAGAACTAATGATTTTGTCTGAGTTCATTAAAGCAAATATTTTTTAAATGCAATATATAAAGGAGAAATACTCATTTGCACAGCTCGTTAGAAGTAGGCTGGGCATTAAGAATGTTAAGTGTGGTGGCCATGATTTTTAAGGGAATGAGTTACCAGTTTGTCCCCTCTACAGGAATAACCCAAGGTGTAGTCAGTTTGTGAGGCTGGTTTAGTAAAGCAGTTGAAACCTCTGGCTGAATAAGGTACGTGCAACCATGATAGGGAAGAGTGGTATACATTCTGAATGCTTGTCATTTCTGAAAAAATTCTGCTTTCGTGATAATTTAGTTTAATTTCAAGATCTTTCAAAGGTGTCTTTCATGGTCAATACAAGTACTATTGGAAAAAACGTATTAAATTTCCAATAATAATAATTGTCACGGGGTAGGAATTGTAATGATAAAAACATTTTCCCCAATTAATATTTTTCTTTCTTTGATAAAAAAACAAAAAAAGGTAAATGAATTACTGCTAATGATTACTCTGTCCTAAAAATCAATAAAATATACACAATATTTCTGTTGTCATAATTTGTTTTTGTTGGCCTACCAATTGTGAAAAATAGAGAGGATAAGAAAATTATCTTGACTGTAGTAAAGTATCATAAATATTAGAGTCCAAATATCATCCTTCTAAGTTAATGGTGTAGGTGAGGATGTATTTTGCGAAATACATTTTAAATACAAATATATTTTCCCCAGATTTGAGCACAACTATAAGTAAAATATACCCCTAGTTAAGCAAACTGATGAAATTTACTTCTGCATTTATTATTCTCAATAATTCAATATTTATAAGAGAAATGGATAATGTCAATGAAATACGACAAATGAATAAATAAAAATGAAATTTGACACATATGTTAAAGAAACTCAGTATTTAAACTTTTAGTAAAAACAGTAAAATATATGCAGTTGAAGTCATCCTAAATGGAGAAGGTGTACACAAAATTGTAAATGTCTATTTCTATGCATCAGATAAAAAATTAATAAAGTTCTTAACTTATACTAAACAAAAGAAAGGCTCTATACACATATTTGTATCCCATGTAGAAATAGAAATTTGGTTTTTCAATCTCCCTCATACAACCAACTTAGCTGGTTAACACATGTTAACAAATTTTGAAGAACATAATGGACACACACACACACACACACACACACACACACACACACACACACACATGAATGCATGCATGCATGCGCAGGCACACACATATAGGCACACACATACATATACACACAGACTCATACTCTCTCACAGACACCCACACATGAATGCATACATGCACACAAATGTACAGACACCCACACATGAATGCATACATGCACACAAATGTACAGACACACACACACACACACACACACATATACATGCATATGCTCGTGCGCGCACACACACACGCACACACACACACACAACACATATACATGCATATGCTCGCACACACACACACACACACACACACACACACACACACACACACACACACACACCTATACATGCATATGCTTGCGCATGCACACACACACATACATGCATATGCTCGCGCGCGCACACACACACACACACACACACACACACACACACACACACGCACACATACATGAATGCATGCATGCACACACATACATACGCACACACAGACACACACACAGACACACACACACACACACACACACATACATACACACACATATACGAGTACATACGCATGCACACATACACACAAACCTTGAAAAATTGAATTGCGTTTTTTGTCATCTAGGGACATCAAAATGAAAATGATCTTGGTCTCAGCCTAAGGCGACTTTAATGGTGTCGCTTTCCCCAAATTTCAGAGCACAATTCTTCCAGAACATTATTCATGTTTTCAAAATGTTCATCTTCCATTTTTAGAATTATTTCTGTGTTATACTTATTTAATATTTATAATTCAGAACTTTAACTAGAAACGTTTTAAATTTCTTAATGAAAACGATAAAACATTTACAGGGAAAAATGTATTTTTAAAACTGAAACGACCAAATTTGAGAATGGGAAATGATTTAAAAGGTAAAGAGTGGAGCACATATATTAATGCATACTTCCTAACTATTGATTTTGTCCTTTAAGGCTACCTCAATCGGTTCGGTAGGAGCCTCAGCCTTTTTTCAGTATTTCACAAATACTTTTGTATTTTATTAAAGTTGTTCTACTGGATCAAGAAAACAATATTAAAACATATATGTAGTCATTTGGACCTTAATGGCATCATATTTAAAGATCTCCATAGAAAGCACTAAGCCCTTATTTTATTTCAAGTTATCTCCTATTGAGGACGCCAAACCTTCAGTTAAAGGTTCGATAAATGGGCCATTTGCATTAAAGGGTTAAATGTAATTTCTGGATTTTTGTTTTCTACTTTTTAATACACCTTATCTTTTGAAAATTTATATTCCTTTCAATGTATCAACTGGGAGGCTCGTGCACCTGTAAAGATTACGAGAAGCTTGGGAAAGATAAATTTACTTAATGTTTTGTCGAAAATTACTGGATGTTGGTCACATTAAAACTTAAAGAATAAACACAATTTTATTTATAAAGTATAAATTCAGAGAGAACTAAAGGATTGTCTACAGAAACATTGAAGCAAGAACCGACATCCTCAGAAGTAGAGGCTTTTCTTCCTGAAAAATTCAGTAGGTAGTTTTCAATCAGCAAGAAGAAATATTTGAAAGCAGCATGTCTAGTAATTCAGAAAAAGGATGCAGCATGTGAAATACTTAAGAGAACCTGAAAGGGGGAATACATTGAATATATTTTATACTTTAATAAATAATAATAGTAATACTCGTATACTTAGAGCTGGTGTTCAAGTGTGCCTAAATATTCAAAGTGATATATAGAAATCAATTTTATAATTATAGTAGTAAAATAAAACAACTTACAATTACATTTCATGATTAGGTATTACATGCCCCCCCCTCCTTCAATTTTAAAAATACTTTAATTGGCAAGAATCCAGGTAAAAACCATTATATTCATTGCATATTAAAAAAAAAAAAATGGAACTGGTTCATTATCAGATTCCTTGTTAAAAAGTCTATAATTTATTACTCATATGACATAACTAAATCACTTGACATACATCAACTCAATAAAAAATAACATGTAAGCATATGAAACTAAAAAATAGAACAATTGCAGCTGATATTCTTGAGACAATAAGACACAACTTGTGCTACAATGGCTCAAAAATTTCTCTTCAGAACAAGGCTATGGGTGAACCAATTACCGATAATATATGAGTGCTGATACTTATGGGGCAAGAGGTGACATGAAACTTCCAAAATATTCGTTCTCCAAAGTAGTTAGTCATGTCATATTTGATGAATTCTAGTGGCCAATAATGTATACTTACCTTGAGAGAATGTACCGGCCTCTTCTAAGATCATTGGTAAATTAAAAACACTTATTCGAATGACAATTAGGCTTCTAGTTTCTCTTAATACTGGTTAAATATATTTGTTTTTTATTGTACAGATGTAATTAATTATATATTTATTTTATTGTTAAAAGGGTTCCGATAATGAAGAAGTACCAATAAAATATTTCTCACTTTCTGAGACACGTGGGCCTTGCACCATGACAAGCTATCAGCATCAAATAGTACATGATAACTTATTTCAGCACTTCCATTCATTGGATTTCCTTATCGGCATTAATAATGCCTATGAAACAATATCGATTTATTATAAAGAATTTCAATAAGCCTTTATGACAAATGAGAAGAAACAATAACCCTTATTAACCTAGTTTTGCTTTATGAGTAATTCAACATTAAGGGCTTAATTTCAATATTTACATACTTGCTCAATTTAATATCTGACAGATAAAAAAAAAAAAAAACTTGGAAGCAAATTTCTCCAAAAATCTTTATGAGCAATAAAAAAATAATAAAGACTAAATACTTACAAATTTCCTGAGACCTAAAAAAAATTATATAAAGCAAACCTGGGTTTTTACGGGTTCAAATGTATGACTTGCATAATGCATAATATTATTTATTTAAGAATGAATATGTGCTTAGTGTATACATTAAATAGAAATAACTTTTATTTATAATTATCATATACAAAACTATACTTGCATAATGTTCATATATAATGAGATACGGTTTTCTATAGAATTTAATTCATTAACTTAATCATGTCAAACTATAATTATACTGCATTAAAATATGTTCAATATAACTTTTACAACATAAATTAATCAATTTTTAGTATAAAATATAATTTGTTATGTTATAAATATATACATGTACTTTGTATATTACTGTGAGAAAAATCTGATAATTTACAGAGTTCTGAGCAGTTTAAAAATCGAACAAACAATAATAGAATGGACTGTATTCATTATTATATCAATGAATATATTTTATTAAACTAATGAAATGCAATAACCAGTAATTTATGAAGTTGTTCATGGAATAAATAAGTGAATTCATTATTGATTATCGACTAACTTTTAAAAGTAAGTTAGATTTATATTAAAATGAGTTCAATGTAAAATTACCTAATGATAGCTTTTCACCAGAATCCGGAGGGAGTGTAAATCCGAGGACGGCCATTGATGCAATAAGAACGCACGGTACAATCAGATTGAAGAAATAATAGAGCGTTCTTCTTCTAATTATTATAACAAAAGTTATATCTATATAAGGCTCTGGGCAGCAGTTGTAATAGATCTCATTTCTTTTTCCTGGGACACCTGTAATGTTTCCAGAAAAAAAAAAAGGCAAATGTTATTAAAAAAAGAAGAAAATAAAATACATGAGTGGGTTACAAAATTACATTCAGGATTAAATAATTTATATCCGTAATATATATAGAACATATATTTTACAAAGGTTTTTGGGGACTGATAATTCCGTTGGATTCTAGAGGAACTGGTGGGTAATAATTCAGGCAAATGGTTGGAAAATGTTGGTAATTGTTGATGTTCCTACATTCACACACACCCACACAACCTTACCTCCTACATAGAGCGTATATCCTTCTAATCTATGAAATCAAAGCTACTTTGTAGGACTTATAGTTTTAGCATACCTGGACCTTTCACTGATTCTTGTAATCTGGACTCACTCAATTAATGTACTGCCACGCTACCATTGTATGAGGTTTCTCATGGAATTCATAAGACATAATTTAGCTATGCAACTCTTTAGAGAATTTAAACACAGAAACTAATTCTTACTGCCAAACTCAGTCAATTGGCAAGAAAGTCTCCACATATTCTGTCTAAGTTCAACATTCTCGCCCTAAAGTTAATCTAAATTTAATAATTTTTTTTTGTCTTGCCTCCATAGGTTGTTTTCAGATTTAAAAAAAATCTAATACCTTTTTCATAATGCTAATTCTTCATTACAAATATTGTCATGATCAGTTAATTTCGAATTCGCTTTAACTATTCTATCAGAATATCGGTCGATGGATAATAAAAAAATGAATTACTTTTCAATTTAAGGGAAACAGTAAAAATATTTCATGGTTGTCTAAGGTTGTTACATATCAAGGAAAACTTGATTAGGAGATAATTACCAGTAATCAAAGTCCTCCAAAGTTTTTATTTAGGACTTAGCATTTTCAAGCTAATAATTAGTTATTATTATTACATATTATTATTTATTAACGTCCACTTTGTGCAACTCAGGCTAATTGGGACGGGTTATCTACAGGTTACCACCCTTTTATAGCCAGGGTGGGATTTTAGGATGTTCAATGAATTTCGTCACCAAATAATTTCCTTTGCCCAGGCGAGAATCGAACTCGCCACTCTAGGTTTGCCATGTGAGATAAAACGCTTTAACTTTAATAATTAGTTAACAAATGTCTGAGATAGACTCAAATGGTTCCCTTAATATCTTAGAATACTAGCTGAGAAAAATCACTGAACTTTTGTTATATGATGTATTTAACTGTCTCAAAAAAGGAATGTCGCCTTGAATTTTAAGTTAAATAAATCCATTATATCCAACTTTCCTTCGGTCAAAAAAAAAAAGTTACCTTAAACAAGTTTTATTTAATTTTTTAGTGGTCTCCAAGCTAAATAGACAGACTTTTTTCCCAACTAGTAATATGTATGTTATTAGTCTTTCGACACCACAAAGAGGTACTGAAGTAAAATGAGACTGGAGAACGACTTCATTTTCTTGCCAATATTCTTTTTAACTATATATTTAAACAGTCATAATGGAATAATTCTTCATTTACTGTACAAAACATATATTTCCATTATATGCTAATGGCCCAACAACACTCAAGCTGATTGACCCATTGCTTATTAGTGATATCAGATTCTTATATTTCCAGTATCTTCCAATTTAATTCTAGAGTCTTGTGACCAATCGATAAAATACTACTAAATTTGATTCATGTATAAGTTAAAAATTCTTTCAAAAATACATTTAAAGAGCTATTTTTAAGTGAGTAACATGAAACGAATATTTATCTTTCATAAATGGATTGATTATTACCTAAAAGGTCCCATTCTCCATTCGTGATGAAGCTGCTGATATCTCCTCCAGTCTCATCTTGTAGTTGCAGGTCCAACTGAATAACAAATAAAGATATATTGCCAAAATTAAAGTTGTAATATACTATGCTATATAGTAGAAGAAATTTATATTGGATAATTCTAATTAAATAATTATTAAAAACTGTTGTCATCTCTAGTGTATCACTATTCATTTAGTGAACCAAGTAGAATATTTCTCTTTTTTAGTAGCGTAACTGATGCTATTTTCAGCTCCAGTTAAACTAAACAGTTGCGGTTTCAAATCAACTGGAAAGAAAAACTGGTATTTAAACTTGAAATAATTGGTATTGGCATGATAATGTGCCATTAGCAAATTAGGTCTTTACTAAAGACTGATATCTATAAAATATTTATTTTCGTCTTAAGTTTAGCTAACATTCTTATTTTCTTAATTCTTATCTTATATAATTCCATATATTTTGTGTTTCTATATAACAGTTGTATGCAGTCTTCAGTATTTAGATTGTGGTGTTTAGCGATTAGCTTAATTGGAATCTCATTTGTTTAATCTAGAGCAGAGGTGTCCGAAACTCCTTTCTCATAGACCACTTGCCATGTTTTTCGGTTTTGGGTAGACTTATGATTACCTAATATCGCCTTTATGAAGATATATCAACCTCAAATGTTTGTTTTGACTGATGTTTAACAAAAAAAGTCCGTGCCGCGCAAATTGAGCAGACTTCCCACGCGAAGGTTTAGAATAAATAAATATACATACAGGTAACACTATTGTGAATGTTAAATGAATAAATACAAACGGCAGTGAGAAATCTTTCATTCAAGTTACAATACAAGTTAATAATCTCTACAACGGAAAGCGGCTGAATTGTAAAAAAACAGGCCGGCCAACCTCGTAGCGCTGAATAGATAGATATACAGGAAAGGCAAACAATTAATGAGATATATATGAATATAACATATTAATTTTATTGAAAACAATTTACTAAAGCTAGTGCTGTAATGAATCGGAATCAGTTTTATCTCAATCACTCAAATTTTAGTAATACGAGAACAAAAGAAGGGGGGTGGGGTCAATAGAACGTATTTGCAAATATCTCACAAAGTAAAAGTTCAATGAGATCAATATTTGGTATTTAACCTTGTAATGAAGTGGTTCATGATATAACAGCTTATTGTTAATATGACATGAGTAGACGTGAGGGGGTTAGAAGGGGCCCTTTTCAACGAACTTGATCTTTAGTTTTACATAAAATGTTCAAACATCGAGTTTAGTAAAGATGAAACCAAAAACGTCCGTCACGCAGGGTTTCCGTAAATCAAGCAGATTTTTCATGTGCTGTTATATCACACTGCTGATCTCATATCATCACATGTTCTCTGTTTTTATGTAAAAAACCGATGATAAAAGAGTGGAGATTGAAGGCAGAAAACAAGAAAGTACAAATAACTCTCTCAATACTTGAGTTACGGACAAATGAATAGAATAACAATTGTAGAATTCTCTGTATTATCTTGTTAAGATATTAATAAGATTGGTTCTTTAAAATTTTGAGATACGACTCATAACAAGGAAGATATTTTGAATTTTTAAAATCCCCTGGGCGTTTACTGAAGCCTGAAAACTAAAAAGTGAAAATATCTAAGTTAATATTAAAGACAGACACTAAATGTTTGTAGCAATATTTATAGTATATTTTATTTGCAATAAGAGTGCTTTTATACAATTTTCCATCAGATGCATAATAACGGAGATATCATCATTCGAAATTTCCACCATTCCCTGGTTGGGTTTCAGCCATTAACGAACCTGATTATTGCTAGAGCGTTAACTTAAAAACAAATATACATGTATATATATATATATATATATATATATATATATATATATATATATATACACACACAGTTTGGAATGGACCTCATGTTTGTCATTTCCTACGTAGGGTCGATGGACATTTGAAGAAATGTTTGGAATATCAGGCTATACCCCTAATGGAAAAAATGCGTTAATAGTTGTAATTCCTTGTTAGGACGTTGATATTTGAAGTTCAAAATTAATCTCGAAATAGATCGCTATTTCTATAAAAAATATGAGGAAATGGTGAAATTTTGAATGGCAGAATTAATGAGATAAAAGTATATTCAGAATTATAAGTAGGTTAGAAAGTAGCATAAATGAATTTTTTATCAAGGCATCTAAACCCAATGAGAAATTCAAAGGCTTTAAAAGCATTGCAGATGAATACGAGCTATATGTTCTTCCAGTTATTCTTTTTGACCCTTCTTCAAATTCATGTTATTTTTTCATGAATTAAACCTTTAGGATGAAAAATGGAGTGTTCTTTTTATTTTATTTTATTCGTGCTCTCGTCCCATTCTAGCTCCCAGTCAAAGGTATTATTTTAATTTATAGGCTCGCAAACTAGGGCAAAGAATAAATGGTTACAGCCTTTAGCCTTGCCGGCCCAGAGCTAAGCTTAAACTGGATTTTAAAGAGATTCCTCAACTCATTAAGGAATATAAGTCCGCTACGCAGGGGCTGCGTAAACTAAGCAGATTTGCCACCGGCTGCTATGACTTACTCCTGATCTCATTTCGCCGTATATTAAGACTGAAAGCAGAAAGTACCGATTAGTAGCTTAATATTTGAGTTAAGAAAAAATGCATAAAGAAACAATTGTAGAGCATCAATATTTTAACAAGATTGATTCTATAACATTATTCGATCCGACTCATATTGAGAGAGATCTTAAGTAATCATCTACTAGGTAGGATCGACTGACATTTGTGAAAAATTTTCGAAAGTCGTGCATTGAGTACAATCTCAATTGCTAATTTTCCTTAAGGGAAATCTGCTAATATATCCTTATATTATAATACTCGTATATGATGATTTTTTATATATTATAGTCGTCCTCATTAACATAATTGGCTCAAAACATTTCAGCACGTCGTTGTTAATCAAATCAATTGAACGAGACCATTATAGTAAACTATATATATAACTAAGCTACTTCAATTTGAACCAATTGCCTAGGCATATCTGAAACCTGCAATTCCAGTCTTAATTCAACAGATACGTTTAACAATAGATAATTCTACAAACCGATAACAGAACACCGCCATGAATATTAAGTGAATAATTATAAACGATAAGAAACCTCCCGACGGGAAGCGTCTGAAATGTAAACAAACAGTTCTGCCAACTTCTCACAGGAAATAAAAACAATTACTGAAATATATCTAAATATAACGTATTAATTTGATTGAAAACTACTTACATTATCTAGTACTGTAATTTATAATAAATCGGTATAATTTTTATCTCAGTCAATCAAATTTAAGTAGTCCAAAAACCAAAGACGGGGCGGGGTCACCAGAACATATTTGTATGTATCTCGTATAATAAAGGTCTTTTGAAAACAATATTAGGCATTTAAGCTTCGAATAATGTGGTTTATTACATAGCCATGTAATATAAGTAGAAGTGGGGGAGATATTTCGAATTTTCACAATTCTCCCCCTCTAAACCCCTTCCCCCTGATCCGATTTCAGCCGTTAACGAACTTGAACTTTCTTTTTACATAAAACGAGTTTGGCAACGATCTAACTATGATTGTGACCGTTAGAGTGGGACATATATATAATATCTCCATACTAATGTCAGATCGAACATTTGTATAGAATATATCTTTTGCAAATGGGATTACCTATAAATGTTGTTACATACTTTTCTGCTCTATCTTCCATATTAACAGAGATATTTGCCTTTTGTACTTTTCTGCGTTTTGTAAACACCGACTCGTACTCATGTCTAATAAACAATACTCTGTTATGTAATAAAACACTTTATTTGAAGCTTAAATATCAAATATTTTTTACTTCGGAACAGAGAATATAAGGTGAGATGAAATAACTATCGTGTCATATCAGCAATTAAGAAATCTGCTTAATTTAGGCAGCTCCTACGTGAGGGGCCTTTGTATTTGACGACCCGATTCAGCACACCAGTGCCATTTTCAGTCTACTATGCGTAATTATTAACTATTTAAGCAAAACCATATTTGTTTTTATCATTTATAACTATTTTAATACTAAAAAAACCAAGAATAAAAGCAAAATTGTATACCGTTCTAATTATCTATTAAAATATTTAGAGTTAGTTTTTAGTAATGTACTACTCTTCCCGAATGTATCAAATCTATTAAAAAGTACCCTTTTTTAAAAATGAATTAAAGTACTTCAAGCATGACGGATGTTTTATACATAAGAGGAATACATTCCAATATGTGCAAGTACTAAAAAATCTACTTAATATTTGTCATAAATATCAGTCTAAAATAATTTGTAAATAAGCTTCTTATCTCTCTCTCTCTCTCTCTCTCTCTCTCTCTCTCTCTCTTTTTTTTTTTGTATACCGAATTATAAACGAGATATAGTGGAAGTGAAGAAGTTTCTTTGGCACAAAAGACTCAACCGAACTAAATAAAACTCGGTATGTGTATTAGCACTAACGCCTTCCTTATAATAAGCCATACTAACATTTCTAGGGACTTAATTAAATTACTTTATTTAATTAAAACGTGAAAAATATTTGAACAAACATTTTTAGTTTTGTGAAGATAATGTAAGTTGATTTGTTAATATAATTTAATATATTACTGGATTGATATCCTAAATGAGTTGGCACCACTGGACATAGGGAGGTGTGGGGTGGGGGATACTTCCGTTGTCGTATCTGTTCTGCCGTATCTCTGCCGACCCCATATTAGTCTATGTTTACAAGATAATTGATGTTTACACTTTTAGCAATGTAATGTTATTCTCAGGAATGTGAATTTGGTTAATAATCATAAATAAATACTTTAAAAGGATGAACGCTGAGGAGGTGCACCCAGTTATTTCTGATATTTATTAACTCTGCTACTTTCATATATGATGTATTTACTGAACACGCTATGTACCAATATGAATATACATTTTACAGTCGAGACTTACAAAAGAGTATTTTTAATGGCGGTTATGATGTATCTAAAACAGCTGTCACCGTAGGGCCTTGTACCGCATCAAGGGAAAAGAAAATTTATTCACACATGGTTTGGATGGCAGAATACTTTCTATTGTTATGAATTACAGGGTCCATTACGTTATAAAAAAAGTCCGTCACGCAGGGGCTGCGTAAACTAAGCAGATTTCCCACGTGAAGTTTTACAATAGAGAAATCTGCCTAGTAATAACCTATTCTCAGGAGGACGAATAGTTAGTGAAACGGCCACACTAGCGCTAGTGCGCTCGGCGGAAACTCCTAACATAGCCGACCACACTCACAATACAAATCCAAATATCTCGGTTAATATTAAAGATACAGAATAAATGTATAGAACAATATTTATAGTAAATTTAATTTGCAATAAGATTGGTTCTATACAATGTTTTGATCCGACGTATGGTAACGGAGATATTTCGAATTTTCGAAAATCCCCCCCTCTAAACCCCCCCTCCCACTGGTCCGATTTCAGCCATTAACGAACTTGATCTTCCTTTTTACATAAAACGATTAGATTCCGAGTTTGGTAACGATCAAACAAAAATTGCGACCGCTAGAGCGTTAACAGACAAATATATATATATATATATATATATATATATATATATATATATATATATATAATTTTGAACGGACCTCATTTTCGTCATCTCCTGGGTAGGATCGATGGACATTTGAAGAAATTTTTCGAAACTCGCGTCATGAGTACGACCTCAATAGCTGATTTCCCTTAAGGGAAATCTGCTAAAAACTACGTACCTGCATATGAGACGAAAAATATAAAAATATTGAAGACAGTGAAACCTTACAGAACAAATAATTTTATTATTAACAAATCCACAATAACGACGGGTATTATTAACCCTAAACACTGGGACGGGGAATGTCAAAATGTTGTGCAAAGGAAAGCATTGCCAAAAAAATACCATCACCATTCAGCCAGGAGAAGGTGTAATGAGTGAGTCAATGGTGAGGAGATTGGTACGTGAATTTAAGGCGGGAAGAGATTCACTTGAGGATGAAAGTGGGAGAGGCAGACCCTCAGTTGTGACGGAGTTGTCGCAGAAATCGACGCAAGAAATTGAATCACTCCGCGCAAAACAACTCGAGAGGGAACGGGGATCGAGGTGGCGGGACGTGACATGGAGGGCTCCATTTCAACTACCTGCCCTGACGTTGGTAATTGACCGACTGAGGTCCCCCACCTCTCCTCTTTCGAGCGGTGTTGCCGGATTTGGCAAAAACCACTTCTACCGCCCTACAGACCAAAACGGAACTTATTTTCTGGACGACCCTCGTGTGTGTGTGTGTGTATATATATATATAAAATTGTAACCTCTGTCTGTACATTGATTTTTTTTCTTGAAATTTCACGATAATTTTTCGTTTCACATGTCATAGACACCATAATTGCGTTTCTTTCGTGTCTGTTTGTTTGTTTGTTACGTTTTCACACATAAACGGGAGAACCAAATTTTATGAAACTTGGTATGTATATTACTAGTAGTCCAACTTAGACTCTAGACTATATTCTCTGAGACGCACAGGAGTGGGGATTATAAGGGAGGCTTGAACTTAAAAATAGCGATATTTTGTTTCCTATTGGTTTTTCGGCAAATATGCACATAACAAAAGTTATTTATTTTATTATTTAGAGTAACTTTTGTATATATACTTTCGTCGTATACATAAGTATAAATGAGTTATACGCTAAACACTATAGCGGGAGTCAACAATTTTATTTGGCACAAAAGACTCAACCGAGTTAAACAAAACTCGGTACTTGTATTAGCACTAACGCCTTCATTATAACAAGCCATACCAACATTTCTAGGGACGGGCAGGATTGGGGGTTGTAAGGGAGGCCTGAAATTGAAAATAGCGATATTTCGTTTCCTATTGGGTTTTCGGAAAATGTGCATATAACAAAAGTTGTTTATTGTGTTATTTAGAGTCACTTTTGTTATATTCACTTTTGTTTTGTTATATATTTGTAAATAAGGTATGAAGTAAGAAATTTGCGTGGAAATATTGATATGCTCAACAATTCATTCTAATATGAACTATCAGGTAACTCACCTGGATATATTAATTGAAAACCATGTTGAAATGTTATCTTTAATAATTCAAATCTATGTTATTTTTAAACGCCAGCAACAGATTGCACCAAGTAAAGTATACTGCCCCCCCCCCTCTTCTCTTATCCCAAACATTAATTCATGAGAAATACAGGGTTTCCCTATGTGTATTTAATACTTTATTTAATTAGAACGTGAAAAATATTTGAACAAACAGTTTTAGTTTTGTGAAGATAATGTAATCTGATTTGTTAATATAATTTAATGTATTACAGGATTGATATCCTAAATGAATAGTTTGGCAGGACTGAGGCTAGGGAGGTGTCGAGCTACTTCCTTTGTCCTATCAGTTCTGCCGCTTCCCTGCCGCCCTCATATTCGTCTGTTTACAAGTTAGTTGATGCTTACACTTTTAAAAATGTATTGTTATTCTCAGGAATGTGAATTTGTTTAATAACCATAAATAAATAATTTAAAAGGATGAGCGTTGGGGAAGTTGTTTACTTTTTCATTTAGAGTAACTTTTGTTTTATAATTTCTTTTGTAAAATTAGGTATGAAGCAAGTAATTTGCATAGAAGTATTGACTGGCTCATCAATTCTTTCCAATATGAACTACCCAGGAACGTCACCTGGATAAGTTAATTCAAATCAATGTTAAAATTTTATCTTTAATAATTCAAATCTATGTTATTTTTTAACGTCAGTAACAGATTCCACCAAGTAAAGTATACTGCCCCCTCCCCTTCTCTTATCCCAAACATTAATTCATGAGAAACGCCGGTTTTCCCTATGTGTATTTAATACTTTATTTAATTAAAACGTGAAAAATATTTGAACAAACAGTTTTAGTTTTGTGAAGATAATGTAAGCAGATTTGTTAATATAATTTAATGTATTACAGGATTGATATCCTAAATGAATAGTTTGCAAGCACTGAGGCTAGGGAGGTGTCGAGCCTACTTCCTTTGTCCTATCAGTTCTGCCGCTTCCTCCCGATCTCATATTGGTCTGTTTACACGTTAATTGATGCTTATAGCAATGTAGTGTTATTCTCAGGAATGTGAATGTCTTTAATTACCAAAAATAAATAATTTAAATGGATGAACGCTGGGAGGTGCACTCGGTTCATTTCTGGTATTTATTAATTCTGATCCGTTAATGAACGCTATACTTTACTGAACACCAATATGAATATATAGTTTACAAACGAGACTTACAAAAGAGTATTTTTAATAGTAGTTATTACGTATTTAAAACAGCTGTCACCATTAAGCTTTCGACCGCATCAAGGGAAAGGAACTTTACTTCATACATGGTTTGAAAACAGAATATTTTCTACGACTATGAATTATACTGTTCATTACGTTATAAAAAAAGTCCGTCACGCAGGGGCTGCGTAAACTAAGCAGATTTCCCACGAGAAGTTTTACAATAGAGAAATCTGCCTAATAACAACTGTAGTAGTAAGAAACCTCTAAGCCTAAAACATTATTTAGGGCGTAATAACCCAGTAGTTTCTAGCCCCAAAAAACAGTTAACCTAACCTCTAAACCTATTCACGAGGGACGAATAGTTATAGAAACGGCCGCCAGAGCTCTCGGCGGAAAGTTCGAACATAGCCTACTGGTGACCACACGCAGAATACAAATGCAAATATCTCGGTTAATATTCAAGATACAGAATAAATGCATAGAACAATATTTATAGTACATTTAATTTGCAATAAGATTAATTCTAAACAAGTTTTCGATCCGACGCATAATAACGGAGATATTTTGAATTTTCAAAAATCCCCCCTCTAAACCCTCCCCCTCCCACTGGTCCGATTTCAGCCATTAACGAACTTGATCTTCCTTTTTACATAAAACGATTAAATTCCGAGTTTGGTAAAGATCAAACAAAAATTGCGACCACTAGTGCGTTAACAGACAAATATATATATATAATTTGGAACGGACCTCATTTTCGTCATCTCCTGGGTAGGATCGATGGACATTTGAAGAATTTTTCGAAACTCGCATCATGAGTACGACCTCAATAGCTGATTTCTCTTAAGGGAAATCTGCTAAAACTTACATGCGCAGGAGACATGAAATATAATAATATTGAGAAGA
Organism: Riptortus pedestris; assembly: GCA_019009955.1. NCBI lineage: Eukaryota > Metazoa > Arthropoda > Insecta > Hemiptera > Alydidae > Riptortus > Riptortus pedestris. The sequence goes on from CM032233.1 coordinate 3,117,642, forward strand.
GTGAAGTATGAACATTGATTTTTTCTCTCGAAATTTGAAGATGATTTTTCGTACCGCAAGCCATAGAAAAGCTTAGTAAGCATATTACTACTAACCCGATTTAGGCTTTAGGCTATCCTAATATTCTCTGAGACGAACAGGAGTGGAGGTTATGACGATGTCTGAAATTTAAAATAGCAATATTTCGTATCCTATTGGTTTTTCAACAAATACCCACGTAACGAAAGTTGTTTATTTTGTTATTTAGAGTAACTATTGTAGCGATGTATACTTTCGTCATAGACCAAAGCGAAAACGAGATATACAATAAAAACTAAAGCGGTAGTCAAGAATTTTAAAGGGCGTAAAAGGCTGAACCGAACACAGCGAAAGTCCTTATGTAATATAGTATTAATTACTCCCTGATTATCAAATATATTAAAATGTCTAGGTACGAACAGGAGTGGGGGTTTAAAGGAGGGCTCAAATGAAAAGTATTGCTACTTCGTTTCCTATTGGTTTTTCGGCAAACGTGCACATAACAAAAGTTGTTTATTTTGATATTTAAACCACCACATTTGTAATATAAAGTTTTGTTGTATAATGAGGTATAAATGAAATACACTATAGCGGGATTCAAAAATTTTATTGTACATTAATGTCTTTTGGCGGGGAAGAGGTTTCAATGCGCAGTTGTAACGAATACACTCAATGATTATTATTTTCATTGCACACATTATTCTAATTAATGACGAGGAATTGAGTGGGAATTGGTTTTCTTTTGATTAACAATTTATTTTTTGTATGATTCACGTTTATTGTGCAAGATCCAAGAAAAGTAAGAGGCTGCCATAACTACCAGAAAGTTATCGTTAGTTATTATTAGTATTTATTAACGTCCACGTTTTCTACTATGGCTAATTGGGACGGGTTATCTACAGGTTACCACCCGTTTATAGCCAGGGTGGGACTTGATTTCATTCAATGAGTTCGTCACTAAATAAATTCCTATAGCGGGTATCGAACTAGCCACTACGTTTACTAGCAGGTTCGCAATGTGAAATTAAAGGCAACGTGGCTAATCTGAGTTATTAAATAAATATTTGGCATTTATTAAGGTTAATTTTGGGCTATTGAGGCAAATCGGGACGGGTTATCTACAGGTTGCCACCCTTTTATAACCAGGCTGGGACTTGTTGTAGGGCTTATTATAACCTTGCAATGAATAACGTTCTCATTCATTCTTCAGTCTAAATATTTCCCCAACTATGCTACCTCAGTAATGGTACTTAATAATGACGAAGGAATGCTATCCATGATTAGGAGTAATATTCTCCGCCATGTTTTGAACAGACCAAACGGATTGATCAGGAAATCCATTTTTTTTTTTTTTACTATTCTTGATGATTAAAAAAGATTGTGTAAGCTCTCTTCAGTTGCTAGATATTGAGGTATAAACCCTAAACACTGAAACGGGAAATGTAAATAATGTATATAATTTAACCTCTGTCTGTACATTGATGTCGTTCTCGAAATTTCACGATACTTTTCTTCGCATGCCAATTTGTGGCTTTGGTGTCTGTTTGTTTGTTACCTTCTCTTGCTTATACTGCTAAACCGAATTTTATGAAACTTGGTATGTTTATTATTACTAACCTAACTTAGACTATAGGCTATACTATTGTTCTCTGAGACGAACAGTAGTGAGGGATGTAAGGGAGACCTGAAATTGAAAGTAGCAATATTTCGTTTCCTATTAGTTTTTCGTCAAATACGCACATAACAAAAGTTGTTTACCGTGTTATTAAAAGTAACTTTTGTTATATACACTTTTGTCGTATACCGAACTTTAAATGAGACATACACCAAAAACTGTAGCGGGAGTCAACAATTTTATTGGGCAGTAATGGCTAAACGGAACTGAACAAAACTCGACATGCGAATTAACATTAACTCTTCCTGGGTATTGTAACGGTGGCATTTTATGAAAAATGAAAAGCCGTACTTTTTCCTATTAGTTTTTCGGCAAACATGCACACATCAGAAGGAGTATATCTTGTTATTTAGAATAAATCTTGTTATTTTCATTTTTGTTGTACAAAGAAGTATACACGAGATATACCCTAAAAACTATAGCGGAAATGAACAATTTTATTAGTACTCATGAAGTTGTTTGTATTTAGGCATATTTTGACAAATGATGTTATATTTTTAGACTATATGATAGTTCTAAGTATGATTCGGATTAGGGAGGTTATAAATCTCCGCCATCTACTCTATATTTGTTATTTATTTCAATTAGAAAATAACTTCGTTATTTGTTTCCAATGGAAATTTAAACTATAAGATCATTTCGATTATTTAATTTGTATAATGTATTATTTAAACAAAGTCATATTAAATTCGCACAACATGCGATAGCGGAAGTTTTTGCGGAATCAAACTCTTTAATTTTGGTATAGGTACATGTCTTATTTCCTCTGATATCTCGATCTGATTGAAATGACTATGCACTAACTATAACTGTTAAACGTTACTTGGAAATGTCATTATAACAAAAGACAATATGCCTTTAAACTGAATATGTTTTGAGGTGGCAGGGAGGGCTACGATCTCTTTCCCTCATCTCGCTTTAGGAATATATTTTAAATTATTTTTTGGGTACCACTGTTATTTATTTACAACAGATATATAAATTACTAGAAAATTCGATTTTTTTTTAACGTTTTGAACAAATAATTTAATTAAAAGAATTCTGATAACATCCAAGCGGGAGCGGAAGTTGTCGGGAAGCTAACATAGTTAATTCTGTTAACTGATTTACTGTTAAATTTTGGAATTGCTTTCTTCTCACATTTACTATTATGAATAATTAAGCTCAAAATGTGTACTCTGATCGGTTTTTGACAGAGAATATGTACATTAGAGATGATATTTAATTATAATAAATGCTATCCATGATTATGACTTGAATTATTCAAGGTGCGTCAAACAGTGCAGTGGGATTGATTAGGAACTAATTTTCATTTATTTCTCCAAATTAAAATTTCTATTCTATAAGTCTCCTACCTGACCTTTTCGGGAAAGCAATGCCCCCAGACGGGAAATATAGTTATAAACATTGAAGCATTGCCAAAAAAAAATATCATCAACATTCAGCCTCGAATGGGTTCCCGAGCGAACCCGGCTTCCTTAGCTGGTCATTTATAACGCTTGTAATCCTATAATCAATTTGAATGTTAACAAATAAAAAAATGTATTTATTAGAATTCTAAAAAAATTGTACATATTTAAAGTTGTACTATGATTGTTAGTGAAACTTATTTATTGTGTATAATCATTTAAATTGATAAATGCTTTATGCTACGTATTCATAGAATTTTACCTAATTTTTTAACGAATCTATAAATGTAATTCAGTAATGTGTAAAGAATTTAATTGACATAATATTAGAAAAAGTCCGTGACGCAGGGGCTACGTAAACTAAGCAAATTTCCCAAGTGCATATCACCAGGTATTCTCTATTTATAAGTAAAAAATCGATGAGTATTATCTTTGTTGTTACACGTCGGAACGAAAAAGTGTATAGAAGCAATCTTATTGACACTTTAATCTTCTATAAAAGTTATCATTTTCGTATTTTCGCTATCATGCTTATTAACCGAGATATTTGAATTTTTTAGGTTTTGCCCTTGAGTAAAGCCCCACTCCTACACATGTCAAATTAACAATAGGCTGTCATATCGGGAACCAAATCATTCTAAGTTTAAATACCAAATATTGTTTTTGAGATATCTTTATGATAGGAGATACATGCAAATACGTTCTGTTGGTCTCCCCTCCCCTTATCTTTAGTTCTTGGATTACTAAAATTCGAGTGGTAAAGATAAAAATTATTCTGGTTCATTACAAGTTATAGATATAGTAGATAGTTTTCAATAAAAGAATTATGTTATATTCCGATATATTTCAGTAATTGTTTTTCTTTCCGGCGAAGAATATTTATATCTATCTGTTCAGCTCGGAGAGGTTGGCTGACATGTTTGTTTACAATTCTTACGCTTTCCGTTGGGAGCTTATTAAAATTGACTTAAAGATTTCTTATAACCGTTTGTATTTATTCACTTAATATTCACGGTGGTGTTAAATGTTTCTTTCTAATATGTAGATTTATCTATTGTAAAACTTCACTTGGGAAATCAACTTAGTTTACCCAGACACGACGTGACGAACATTTGTATATATCTATCTCAAGTAGCCATAGAAGCATTCAAGTTGAAAAGATATGGCGAAAAAGCTGGAAGTATAATGGCATTAGAAGGAATTGGAGCTGGTTATATTTGGGCCAATGGTAGATCTCTATCGTTTTTCCAATTTAATCAAATCCGGGGATGCCTTAATATAGGAGCCGGCTTGCAATCTGATACCACAGAACCGGCGGCAAAAACCTATACCCAATAATATATACAAGTTATTTTGAGGTTTGAAAATATGAATCGCTTCACCGCATAAATTCAACAAATGCATCTCACTATTGCAAGTCTAATAAACTGCTTTCGTCACAGTTAAATGTATTTTTTTTTTTTTTTTTTTTTTTTTTTTTTTTTTTTTTTTTTTTTAAGGGGAAAACCAAGCTAACATGCTGACACACGGAAATGAAGAACTATTATTTCGTTCATTGCTGTATTAGGATGCGAAAAGAAGTCCGTCACTCAGATGCTGGGTGAACTAAGCAGATTTCCCACATAAAGTTTTACAATAGATAGATCTACACACTGGTAACACAACACAACCATGAATATTAAGTGAATAAATACGAACGGCAATAAGAAATCTTTCAGTAAATTGTAATAATAACCGTTAAACAAACGGGTCTGCCAACCTCACACCGGAAATAAAAACAATTACTGAGTTATATTAGAATATAACACATTAATATTATTGAAAACTATATACTATAACTAGTACTGCAATTTATAATGAATCAGAATAATGTTTATCTCAATCATTTCAATTTTAGCGGTCCAAGAACTTGAGGCAGGGGGGTGGGTCACCAGACCATATTTGCAGGTATCTAGTATAATAAAAGTCTCTTGAAACAACATTTGGTATTGGAGCTTCGATTATAGTGGTTTATTACATTACCGAGTATTGTTAATGTAACATAAGTAGAAGTGGGGTTTGCTGAGGGCTGAAAACTGAAAAATCTTGGTTAGTATTCAAGGTAGAGAAGAAATGTATATAGCATTATTTATAGTACATTTAATTTTTAATGAGATTGATTCTATATACTTTTTCAATCCGACTTATAATATCGGAGATATTTCGAATTTTCCCCTTTAAACCCCACCTACGACTGGTCCGAGTTGTACCATTAACGAACTTGACCGTCCTATTTACATAAAAGGATTAAATATTGAGTTTGGTAACAATAAAAAAAGTTGCGACCACTAGAGCGGTAACAGATATATATATATATATATATATATATATATATATATATATATATATATATATAAGACTCAACCGAACTAAATAAAAAACTCAGCATGTGTATTAGCACTAACGCTTTCCTTATAATAAGCCATAAACATTTCTAGCGACGGGCAGGAGTGGGGGTTATAAGGGAGGCCTGAAATTAAAAATAGTGATATTTTGTTTCCTATTGGGGTTTCGGCAAATATGCACACAACAAAAGTTGTTTATTTTGTTTTTTAGAGAAATTTGCTCAACAATTCTTTTCAATATGAACTACCAGGTACCTCACCTGGGAAATTTAATTCAAATTATAATATATTATTATAATATTTTGTCCTTAATAATTTAAATCTATGCATTATGCACAGGAAACGGGAAATATGACAATATGGAGGACAGTGAAATCTTACATAAAAAAATCCACAGAAACGACGGGTATAACCCTAAATACTGGGAAGGGTAAATGTCAAAATATTGTGCAAAGTAAAACCTCGCCAAAAAAATACCATCACCATCCAGCCTCAAATGAATTCCCGGGCGAAGCCGGGTATCTGAGCTAGTATATATATATATATATATATATATATATATCCTAGGTAAAATCGATGGATATTTGAAGAAAAAATGTCGAAGATCACGTCATGAGTACAACCTCAATAAATAAATGCTTTTCATTTGAAGACGTTCCTTTGGCATTATTATCGCTCGAGAAACATTTTTTACGCTTTAAGAAGGCAACAGGGAAACACTAAAAAGAAGAGAGATACCTTTTCACTTGGAGCGCAGACTGTTTTGATGAGTTTATCAATAAAAGAAAAGGAATTTCTGTTGGGAAAAATTGAATAGGGCACTTTAAGACTTGCTATTGGCTCTCAAACTTATAAAGCCACTAATTCATTGGGAACCCAGTGGCAATAAAGAAGTTTTTATGGGGGCTCTGGACGGCTTAAAGTTCCTAAAATACTAAACCTTTTCCTCTCTGTGTTATCATTTTATTGATAAATGTTTCTCCTTTTAACGAGTTGAAAATCAGGGACACAGCTTTTATAATTAGGAAGCGTTCTCAGCAAGTTGTTTATTTAATCAAAAGCTCTTTGGGCACTAACCTCCCTTCATCAGGTGCTAACAGACAAAGGCCCTTGCTCAGTGGACTAAGCAGACTGGCCCCTTAAGGGAAATCAGCTATTCAGCTTATACTCTTCCTGAAACATTTCCTCAAATGTCCATCAATCCCACCAAGAAGATGACGAAATTAAGGTCCGTTGAAAATTTTATATATATATATATATATATATATATATATATATATATATATATATGTGTGTGTGTGTGTGTGTGTGTGTGTGTGTTTGTGTGTGTCTATTAACGTTCCAGTTGTCGCAATTTTTGTTTGATCGTTACGAAACTCCATATTTAATGATTTTATTCAAAATGAAAGATCCATTTCGTTAATGGCAGAAACGGGGTTTAGAGAGGGGACTTTCAAAAATTGGAAATATTCCCCGTTACTATACGGTGGATCGAAAAATTGTATAGAACTAATATTATTGCAAATTGAATGTTGTATAAATGTTGTCATATAGATGTATTCCCTATGCTCGATATTAACAGAGATATTGGCATTTGTTAGATTTCAGCATTGAGGACCCCCCCCCCCAGTCATCGCACGGTAATATGTCGCAATATATCATGACCCGTCTTATTTCAAGCTGGAATTCTAAATATTGAGTTCAAAAATCTATTCTAGATGAGATACATGCAATTACGCTCTGATGACCCCCTCCCCGCCTTTGTTCTTTGATTACGAAAATTAGAGTGAGATTATTCTGAATCGTTATAAATTACAGTACTAGATATAATTAATATTTGTCAATAAATTTAATATACTATATTCATATATATTTCTGTAATTGTGTTTCTTTCCTATCAAGAATATTTCTATCTATTCCGCTTTGAGTGGTTGGCTAACCTGTTTTTTTTTACAATTTAGACGCTTTCCGATGTGTTATCAACATATTAATTGCCTGTACCATTTATCATTTGTATTTATTCACTTAATATTCATGATGTTGTTAAGTGTTACCAGTATGTAGATTTATGTATTGTAGAAGTTGGCTGAGGAAATTTGCTTAGTTTACGCAGCTCCTGCGTGACGGACTTCTTCGTTTGTCGAAGCCAGTTACTGCTAGTAACATCAGCTACGTAGAATAACACATTTTTATATATTACTTATTCTCGTGTTGTCATCAGAACCTACTTGAAGGAAATCCTTGATATTGTCATGGCATTGTTTGAGTGGTTTAAATAATTAAAATACTAAAACTACAGAATTTCTTTACTACAATAAAATGTAATAATATATAAAGAACATGATTGTGAATCCAACCATCAAATGAAACTTGTAAAAAGGAACAAATCATTCAGATGACGTTGTTTTAAAAGTTGCTGTCAACGGAGTTTGGAAAGTACGTGGTTCTTTGAATTTGTCTTTATTGTTTACATATTCTTGGAAAAAAAATATACAACAGCTTCATTGTGTCGTGATGAGCTCAGTGTGTCATCAGAAACCGCGGCAAATGGAAGAATTATGTACGACGGGTTTGTGCTCGCTCTTTTAATACAAAATCCAATAAGAATAGGTTGTACTGGAATGACTGTGAAAAGTCCATCACGCAGGGACTGCGTAAAATAAGCAAATTTCTCACGTAAAGTTTTACAATAGATAAATCTGCATACTGGTAACAGTAGTAGTAACCAGTCTCTAAATTAAACCAGGTATGAGCAGCCTTTGACATGTTGCGGGACAAACTTCAGTCTGCAAATACGTTCGCGGGCCGCTTTTAAAAGTAGTGCATTTTAAAGCAGTGTTCATAATTTTTAACGATAGATATCAAACATGAAACTATACAACAATATAATAATAATAAAATTTATGTAATAATGATAAAATAACAAAATTAAATGGAAAAAATAGGTATAACATTATAATTAAATCGTAAAATTTGGAAATATTACAAACAACGAAAGTGAAATAGCGACACCGAAATCAATGAGACACTTGAGCTTGAATTTGGGAAACTAATCCATCGATGTTTGGATTAATTTCACTGATACAAAAACGAAAAGAATTTTCCAAATTATCGTCAGTCAGCCTTATACGACGTTTTGATTTATAACTTTCATCAGTGAAAAAACTGCTCGCATTTATAAGTACTGCCAAATGCACAAATCTCTCCTCATTTGGAGTAAGTAGTGTAATATTTTTGTTTAATTGGGTTTTTCAAAATATCACGCTGGCAGGATCAAACCTTACCGCGGGCCGGTGGTTGCCCACATATGACCTAAACCAATTTCACGAGAGCCGAACAGTTACGGAAACGGCTGAACTAGCTTTGGAAACTCACGAATAGAACCGATATCAGCCGATCTCATCTTGTCCGTTATCCGCACACACTTAATAAAAATGCAAATATCTCGGGTAATAATCAAGATAGTGTAAAAACGTACATAACAATATATATAAAGAATTACATTTACAGTAAGATTGGTTCTATACTACTTTTTGATCCGACGTACAGTAACGAAGATATTTCGAATTTTCAAAATTCCCCCCTCTAAACCCCCCTCCCACTGGTCCGATTTCAGCCGTTGACGAACTTGATCTCTCTTTTTTCATAAAACGATTAATTACCGATTTTGGTAACGGTTAAACTAAAATACCAAAATTACGACCGCTAGAGTGTTAACACACATATATTCTAGATATATATATATATATATATATATATATATATATATATATATCATCGTACGTCATGAGTACGACCTCAATAGCTGATTTCCCTTAAGGGAAATCTGCTAACTTTGAAAATCGATGAGTGACGTTCCAGCAAAAGGAAAGAGAATGTTGGTAAAATGTACCCATGCCAGTAGCTATTCGGAAACATATGAGGGGAAACAAACGGATGCTTTTGTTTTGTAGAGCCAGACAGAAATAGCAAAATAGTATTGGAATGCATTAAGGGATCTATTCGACCTGGCACCATCATCATTTCAGATCTATGGAAAGCATATTCGATGATCAAGGATATACCTGCTATGCAATTTACACATTACATTGTAGACCATATGTGGGCTACCCCCGGGTGCGGTAAGGTCTGATCCAGCCTGCCAGACATTTTGAAAACCCAATCAAACAAAAATAGTACACTACTTACTCCAAATGAGGAAGATGAGGAGATATTTGTGCGTTTGGCAGAAATTCCAACAATTCTTTTCATTGATGAAAGTTAATAAATCAAGACATCGTACAAGGCTGACTGACAATAATTTGAAAATTCTTTTCTTCTTTGTATCAGTGGAATTAATCCAAACATCGATTTATTAGTTTCCCAAATTCAACCTCATTTATTACGGTGTCGCTATTTAACTTTTGTTGTTTGTAATAATTCTAAATTTTACGATTTAATTATAATGTTGTACCTATTTTTTTCATTATTTTAATAAATTGATTATAATTACATTGTCGTTATAATTTCATGTCTGATATCTATCATTATAGATTATGAACACTACTTTTAAAAGCGGCCCACGAACGTATTTGCACACTAAAGTTTGGCCCGCAACATGTCAAAGGTTGTCCACACCTGTTGTAAATCATAGTGATACTTTTGTATACTCATACCAAAACTGGAGCAAATACATAAACGATAGAATTCTTCTGCAAAAAGAAGAAAAAAAAGTCCTTCACGCAGGGGCTGCGTAAACTAATCAGATTAAACTCGTAAAGTCTAGTAATAGAAAGATCTACATACTGCTAACACAACACCACCGTGAATATTAAGTGAATAAATACAAACGATAATAAGAAATCTTTCCCCTCCCGACGAGAAGCGTCTGAAATGTAAACAAACAACATCTCACCGGAAAGAAAAACAATTACTGACATATATCAGAATATAACATATTAATTTTGTTGAAGACTATTTACTATATCTAGTGCTGAAAATTATTCTGATTCATAATTTATAATGAATCAGAATAATTTGTGAAAATGTTTCGAAAATCGTGTATTGAGTACAACCTCAATATTATTATATTATAGTCGTCCTCATTAACATAATTGGCTCAAAACATTGCAGCACGTCGTTGTTAATCAAATCAATTGAACGAGACCATTATAGTAAACTATATATATAACTAAGCTACTTCAATTTGAACCAATTGCCTAGGCATATCTGAAACCTGCAATTCCAGTCTTAATTCAACAGATACGTTTAACAATAGATAATTCTACAAACAATAGAAATGTAAACAAACAGTTCTGCCAACTTTTGTTTGATCGCCACTAAACTTGAAGTTTAGTCGTTTTATATAAAAAGAAAAAGATCAAGTTCGTTAACGGCTGAAATCGGAGAAGAGCAGTGGCGGCTCGGTATAGGCACTGTGGAACTGCAGCACCCCCAATTTCCACTTGATATTATCTATAACATTTAATATAATGAGCCTTTTTTCTTTAATTCTTTCTTTATACTTATATATTTATATATATATATATATATATATATATATATATATAAAATTGTTACCTCTGTCTGTATGACATTGATTGTTTCTCGCGAAATTTCACAATAAGTTTTCGTTTCACATGTCATAGACACCATAACTGCATTTTGTTTCTTTCGTGTCTGTTTGTTAGCTTTTCACGCATAAACAGCTGAACCAAATTTTATTAAACTAGCTATGTATATTACTACTATCCCAACTTAGACTTTAGGCTATATTAATTTTCTCTGAGACGAACAGGAGGGGGGGTCATAAGGGAGGCCTGAAATTAAAAATAGCGATATTTCGTTTCCTATTGGGTTTTCGGCAAATATGCACATTACAAAAGTTGTTTATTTTGTTATTTAGAGTAACCTTTGTTATAAACACTAATGTTGAGGCGGGAGCGAAAGTAGACGGGAGGTTAAAGAAGTTAATTGAGTTAACTTATTTCCTGTGGAATGCTGGTATTACTGGAAGTGATTTCCACTCCATGTGAGATTTACTATTACTAATATAATCTTATGTACAAAACTATGCTTAACACTATGTGCTCGGATTGGCTTTAACAGGAAATATGTTCATTATAGATATTACTTAATTGCAATAAATGCTATCCATGATTATGGTGTGGATTATTCAAAAGTAGTGAGTCACAAAAAGTAGAGAGGAATAGATTAGGAACACATTTTCATTTATTCTTCATTACTAAAATTTCTATTCTATTAGTCCCAAAAGTTACCCTTTAGGATTAGCTAATTCGGAAAAACAATGTCGTGGAGGGAAGTGTAATTGTACACATTGAAGTCTTGCTATAAAAATACCATCATTAGTGAGTCGACAAAGATTTCCCGGGCATCGCCGGGTACCTTAGCTAGTATAATATATAATCCTTAAGCTCAATGCAGTAACCTTCCCTAGTTTATGAAATAAGATACAAAAATCATTGTGTGGAACTGTGCGCTTCACAGTTGTAGCGGCGAGGTGTATGATTGTAGTCAGAGAGGAAGCTGCAGGCGAGGCTGCAAGGGAGAGAGGCACTGGTCGTTCCCGTAGTAGGCTAAACATTTTCTGGACCAGCATCCCCACTAATGTTAGCTACTAGCCGCCACTGGACAAGAGGGAGGGGAAGTTTAGAAGGGGATTATTTTGAAAATTCAAAATATCTCCGTTACTATTAGTCAGATCGAAAAAGTGTATAGAATAAATCTTATATACTCGTAGACTTCCACGGTCCTGGTCATTAATACTATTAAGGTATTAAGGTCTTCGGGTCTTGACCGTGTCTTCATATTGGTTGCCAACGTTTCGCTAGACATGCTGCTAGCTTCCTCAGGGCTATCTCTGAGACTGAAGAG
>CM032233.1:3135000-3200000 GCA_019009955.1 Riptortus pedestris
TGATCCTCACCAAACTTCATATTTAAGTGTTTCATGTAAAAAGAAAGATCAAGTTCGTTAACTGCTGAAATCGGACCAGTGAGGGGGGTTTAGAGGGGAGGATTTTCGAAAATTCGAAATATCTCCGTTACTATACTTCGGATCGAAAAATTGTACAGAATCAATCTTATTACAAATTTACTATAAATATTGTTCTATACTTTTATTCCCTATCTTGAATATTAACCGAAATATTTGAATTTTTATTAAATCTGGCCGGCTAACGGACGAAGTGGCTTTCCCGCCAAAAGCTATTTCGGCCGTTTCATTAACTGCTCAGCTCTCGTGAAATTTCTCTATTGTAAAACTTCACGTGGGGAATCTGCTTAGTTTACGCAGCCCCTGCGTGACGGGCTTTTTCCAATATCTTGATTAATAGCCAAGTTATTTGCATTTTTTTCGTTTTCGGTCCTCAGTAAACACCCACTCCAACTAAAAAATAAGCCGTTATATTGTGAAACACTTTATTTGAAGCCTAAACACCAAATATTGTTCTCATTGAGCTTTTACGTTTTGAGAAAAATGCAAACGTGACGCACGTGAGAAATCTGCTTAGTCCACTCAGCCCCTGCGTGACTGACTTTTCAGCTATTGAAGTTGCACTCATGGCGCGATTTTCAAATAATATCCTCAAATGTCCATCGATCCCACCCAGGAGATGACGATAATGAGGCCCATTCAATATGATATATGACCGTTATATGAGAACGGACCTCAATAACTGATTTCCCATAATGGAAATATTGGGTCCAGAATAAATAATCTTCTTAGTTTACGCAGCCCCTGCGTGACGGCTTTTTAAATACAATCGTGCAGCAAGTGACTTGCTGATTCGACTGTTCGGGTGATATTATTCCAAAGCGAATTGGAGGAAGGTGGTGTTGGCACAGCTCGAATGATATACTCACTGACTCAGGTTGTGCAACCCACAAGAACAATTATTATAAATTTAAAGAAAAACAGGCAGAGAAGAATTTGCAGAGGAGCATGAAAAGGAATGAGCCCACTTAGGGAAACGTTTCATGTTGAAGCCGTTACTCAATTAAGCCTTTCAGCCCTAGCCATCAAAAGATCTTTACTGCGTGAAAGGTTCATTTTAATTTACTTTGATCTTAATACCGACAGCAAAAAAAAGTTATAGCATTTATTTCTGACTAACTGAGAGGGTTTTTGAAATAATACTTTTCATCAGATGTCGTTTATTAAGAAAGCGAGCAGATCTTTATAGAACAGTGGAGTGGAAATTAAAATGAGCTAAGAAGAAAAATATTTCTAAGTCTAATTAATTAAGATTCCGTCACACAGGGGCAGCGTAAACTAAGCAGATTTCCCAAGTGCTGGTATAAGACTTGTGATCTCATGTCACTACGTATTCTCTGATTATATGTATAAAATCGATGAGCAGAAGGGGGGGGGGTACTGAAGGCAGGATACAAGAAAGTATAAATAACTCGCACTTAATACTTCAGTTACGAAATAATAACTAAATATTGAGTAGGGTACATATGAAATAAACATTTTCGAGAAAAGAACGCATTAATCGTCACATAACGCATTTGCATCTATCATTAGAAATTTGCATCAATGATAATGAAATTTTTTTTTGACAAGGCTTCAATGTGTACACTTCACTTCCCGTCTGGGCGTATAATACGGTTTTCTCGTAAGGGTCGGGTATGAGACTTATAGAATAGAAGTTTTGTAGAATAAATGAAAATAATCCCTAATAAATCCCTCCCCACTTTCTGACACACCGTGAATAATTTAAATCATAATCAGCATTTATTATAATTAAATATTGTCTCAGGATCAATAAGAAGGCCAAGTCCTCTACTGTTTTTTAAAATAATGCAGAGTGCACTTTCGGAGTCAACGCTCCATCCTCAGTGCCTGCTGACAAACACAAACCTCGAGTTAATTTAACATTCACAGCATGGCCAAATGTTAAATTAACTCGAGGTTTGTGTTTGTCAGCAGGCACTGAGGATGGAGCGTTGACTCCGAAAGTGCACTCTGCATTATTTTAAAAAACAGTAGAGGACTTGGCCTTCTTATTGATCCTGATCAATTGGTTCCTCTACCATCCAGCATATTCCAGAGATAAATATTATCTGTAATTTATAGATAAAATTAAAAACCTCAAAACGTACTGAGTTTAGACGCATATTGTCTTTTATTATAATGACATTACTAAGTAACGTTTAATAGTTAATAGTCATCAGGGCCCCCGCTACCTTATGTGCAAAGTGTGCAATCCTTTAGGGGGCCAAAACCAAGGGCCAAAAAAACAATTTAGATTTTATTCTGTTTATTTCATTTTGATATTTTAGTCTACAAATAAATATGACTTTTGACCTACCTACCATTAAAAAAAAGATAGTTCAAAATACCTTAAGGGGCGCCAAAATCCGTTTTTGCACACAGGCGCCAGTAGCCCTTACGGGGGCCATGATAGTCATTTCAATAACATCAACATATCGGAGGAAATAAGATAATATATACCACAATTAAACAGTTTGATTCAGCTATGACACGTTGTGCGAATTCAGCATGGATTTGTTTAAATATACATTATACAAATAAAATAATCGAAATGCTCTTAAAGTTTACATTTCTATTGGAAATTAATAACAAAATTATTTTCTAGTGAAAATAAATTACAAATATGTTGGGGGCGGGACAGTGATTTATAACCTCTGCAATTAGAATAATTCTCTAGAAGAAAAGTCTAAAAACATAACATCATAAATAACATTAATGAGTAATAATAAAATTGTTGACTCCCGCTATAGTTTTTAGCGTATATCTCATTTAATCCTCGGTATACGACAAAAGTGTATATAACAAAGATTACTTTACATATCAAAATAACCAACGTTTGTTAAGTGTTTCTTTGTGAAAACCCCATAGGAAACGAAGTATTCCAGTTTTCATTACAGGTCTTCCTTATAACCCCCACTCCTGCTCGTTCTTAGCAATGTTGGTACAGTTTATAACCATGGGGGAGTTATTACTAATTCACATACCAAATTTTGTTTAGTTCAGTTCAGTCTTTTGTGCCCAATAAAATTGTTTACTGCCGTTACAGTTTTTAGCTTATATCTGATTTATACCTCGGTATATGACAAAAGTTTATTTAACATGAGTTACTTTAGATAACAGAGTGAACAACTTTTGTTATGTGCATCTTTGTCGAAAAACCAATAGATAATGAAATATCGCAATTTTTCATTTCAGGCCTCCCTTATAACCCCCACTCCTGTTCGTACCTAGAAATTTTAATATAACTTATAATCAGGGAGGTTTTAATACTAAATTACATACGGAATTCGTTGACTTCGGTTAAGTCTTTTATGCCCATTAAAATTGAGTCCCGCTTTAGATTTTAGTGTATATCTTGTTCATAGTTGGTTTTAGAACAAAAGTGAATATAAAAAAAGTTACTGTAAATAACAAAATAACGACTTTTTGTTATGCGCATGTTTGTCGAAAAACCAATAGGAAACGAAATATCACTACTTTTAATTTCAGGTCTCCCTTACAACCACCACTATTGCTCGTCCCTAGAAATGTTAGTACAGCTTATGATTATGGAGGAGTTGTTAGTGCTAATTCGCATACCGAGTTTTGTTTAGTTCGATTGAGGCTTTTGCGCCAAATAAAATTGTTGACTCTCGTTATAGTTGTTAGTAGTAAAACTCATTTATACTTGGGTATAAGACAAAAGTGTATAGAATTAAAGTTACTCTAAATAACAAAATAAACAACTTTTGTTATGTGCATATGTGCCGAAAAACCAATAGGAAACGAAATATAGCTATTTTTAATGTTAGGCCTCCCTTATAACCTCCACTCCAGTTCGTCTCAAAGAATATTAATGCAACCTAAAGTCTAAGTTGGGTTATTAGTAATATAAATACCAAGTTTCATAAAATTCGGTTCAGCCGTTTATGCGTGAAAAGGTAACTACCAAACAAACAATCATACACGAAAGAAACAAATTGCAGATATCTGAAGACAGAGGTTATATATGTATATAATTGTAACCTCTGTCTGTACATTGATTTTTTTTTCAAAATTTCACGATAATTTTTCGTTTCACATGTCATAGACAGGATATCTGCAGTTTGTTTCCTTCGTATATGTTTGTGTGTCTATGACATGCGAAACGAAAAAGTATCGTGAAAAAATCAATTTACAAACAAAGGTTACTTTTGTTTTATATATTGTTTCGTATACCAATGTATGAAGCAAGTAATTTGCGTAGAAATATTGATATGCAACAATTCTTTCCAATATAAACTATCAGGTACCTCACCTGGAAAATCGAATTCAAAACTACGTTAATATTTTATCCTTAATAATCCAAATCTACGTTATTTCTTTAACGCCAGTAACAGATTGCACCAAGTAAAGTATACTGCCCTCTCCCCTTCTCTTCTCCCAACCAATTCATGAGAAACGCCAGTTTGCCCTTAAGTGTATTAAATACTTTATTTAATTAAAACGTGAAAATTATTTGAACAAACAGTTTTAGTATTGTGAAGATAATGTAATCAGATTTATTAATATAATTTAATGTATTACAGGACGGAGAGCTTAATTGGTCGGTTGGCAGCATTGGGCCTAGGGAGGTGGGCCATACTTCCTTTGTCCTATTGACCGCTTCCCTCCCGACCTCATATTGGCCTATGTTTACATGTTGCTTGATGCTTATACTTTTAGCAATGTTGTGTTATTCTCAGCAATGTGAACTTGTTTAATTATTATAAGTAAAAAATTTAAAAGGATGAACGCTGGGGATGTGCACCCAGTTATTTCTGGTATTTATTAATTCTGCTCCGTTAAGATTTGATATACTTTACTGAACACACTATGTACCAATATGAATATACAGTTTACAATCGAGACTTACAAAAGAGATTTATAATAGCGGTTATGACGTACCGTATCAAGGGAAATGAACTTTTATTCATAATGGTTTGGAAGACAGAATACTTTCTACGATTATGAATTATACTGGTCATTACGTTATAAACTACAAACACAGGCGACGAGAAATATAAATATATTGAGGACAGTGAAGCCTTACATAACAATTAATTTTGTTATTAACAAATGCACAGCAACGGCGGGTATTAACCTTAAACTCTGGGACGGAAATATTGTGCAAAGTAAAGGCTTGCCAAAAAAATACCATCATCATTCAGCCTCACATGAATTCCCGGGCGAAGCCTGATAACTTAGCTAGTCTGCTCAATATGTTCATTGAAGAGGCAATAATAAAAATAAATAAAAGAACGTTTGCAGATTAACGGAAAACCCGTTCATCGTATCAGATTTGCAGTTGATATTGAGTATAAGTAGAGATGAATAGAATGCTGCAAGTCCTAATGGGTGAACTAGGCCAGTTTAAGCTCAAGATGAATGCACTTGCAACAGTTTTTGTAGTAGAGACGAAAGAAAGCCAATGAAATGTAAATATTAAATTTTGAAAAATGAATGAGATTGTTTACCTACGAATCAACACCACTGAGGACAATGAATAGCACTTGCTGAACAAGCCTTCCAAAGCAAAAGAAGCATTTTAACTAATAAGCATATAAGCAGGGATAGTATTGTTGGCTAAGTCTTTGGTACAGTGTGTGCTGCCTTACGGAAACAAAAAAACGGAAATAATAGATTGAAAGCAATGGAAATACTGCTCCAGATCAGCAGAAGTAGATCGACTCTAAAAACTCCAAGGTGGAAGCTGTAAATGAGGTAAGTGAAAGTAAAAGTCTTTTCAAGGGCATGGAAAAAGGGCCAAACTTGTTGGGCATATTATAAGGCACAACGACTTCATCACAAATATATTTGATGAAGGTAAGCTCCTTGGGCAACCGGGAAGAGGAAGGCCTACAAAATCCTATTTTGAAGACATCAAGCATCATATGGAATTGGCTGAGGATAGTAATACGAAAAGTTCGTCATGCGGGGGCTGCGTAAACTAAGCAGATTTTCCCCGTGAAGTTTTACAATAGATAAATATACACACTTGTAATACTTATCACCACCGTGAATATTAAAAGTCCGTCACGCAGGAGCTGCGTTAACTAAGCCGATTTTCCACGTGGGGTACGTATTTGGATTTATCTCTAAACGTAATAATTCACTGATAACAATATTTGGTATTTAGGCTTCAAATAAAGTGCTTCATAACATAATAGCATATTGTTGATCTGAGATGAGTAGAACTGGGGGCTTACTGAAGGCCGAAAACTAAAAAAATGCGAATATCATGGATAATAATCAAGATAGTGAACAAATGTATATAAGAACATTTATAGAAAATTACATTTGCTATAAGATTGGCTTATACACGTTTTTGATCCGAAGCATAATAACGGAGATATTAAGAATTTTCGAAATTCGTAATGGATTTGCGTATCTCATCTGGAAACAATTTTTTGAAAACAAATATGTGGTATGTTGGCTTGAAATAAGACAGCTCATGATACGTTGACTTATTCATAACGTCCGATGACAATGACAATCAAATTAATAGATATAATTTGAAATCTAGTTTTTCACCACAAACTTAATTTGTATGTTAAATTTTGTCGTATATTTGAATTTTGTGTAGGTATGTAATGTAATGTATGTATGGTATGTTGTACTGTATGGGCTGCCTTCGGTCAAAAGGTGTAGCAAGTGATAGGACAAGTCCTGTTGTCGGCATTCTTTTTAGCAGATTTCCCTTAAGCTAAATGCTGTTTTCGCACGGTCTTTTTCGGCGATAGGGATTTGATGGTAGCCAATGGCGAGATCCAGGGTTGTGAAATACTGAGAACCACCTAGCTCCTCAAGCGTCTCTTGTATCAGGGGTAAGGGGTAAGCATCTGGTTTACAGGACGCGCATCAATACTATGCTCAACGGGAGCCGTACACCCTCCACCTCCTTGCCCTAGGAGAGTGAACAACGATTCAAATTTCAAGAGCTCCGCCATTAGGATATCCGGATCTGCGGAGTCTAAATGCTTAAGCTTTCCAAGAAGATCTTCCTCTAACTTATTTCCGCGGCTTTCACCCTCCCTATTTCGGCCGGCTCTTCTTCAACTGGTTACACTGTGCCGATCACCTGGCGCCTCTTTATTCTCAGAGTTCTACCGGTACAGTTCACGACCTTGGTCCATAAGTACCCTCCATCGACGAGACCTACTACTCGAGCTACCCGTAGCCCATCCTCCAGGAGCCTCTCGTCGGTCTCCAGCATAGCTATACTATCCGGGATTCCGGTTACCTTCACCTTCAACAACCCTTCCGACCAAGGTGGGACCTTCTTTTCCTTCGGGACTATCGCGTTCGCCTGTAGTTACCCGTCAAGCGCATTGACGCTTAATACTCTAATAGGACCATTACTTCTATTCCCAAGGACTTCTGGTGTTGATGCACTCTTCACTATTCCATCCTTGCCTTCCTTTTGTACCACCCTGATCTCTCTGTTACCACTTTTGTTTCCCACACTACAAACCTCTATTCTCCTCGAGGGAATATCTACCCTAGCTCCCCCAACTTATCCTGGAGATCCATCCCCATTACCCGTCATAAGGGAGATCTACTTCCGCGATAACGAATATATGAGAGGTAGCCCTTCCTCCATAGCTCAATTGTACCCGCTGCTGTCCCAAGACCTTGAGCGGGCTTCCGGTCACCCCATTAGCCCTAATCCTCGAGGTTTCCGTCCTTACTCCAGGTACGGGACTCTTCAAGAGTGAAATTCCCGCTCCTGTATCCACCAAAAGGACATTGTTGCGTGTTCCGAGCTGAACCCTCACAACTACACTCACACCTTGATTAGAGCTAACGTTGGTGATCAAGTGAGAAGCCCCTAGATCCTGGAGGGACCCGACCCCGGGGCTGTGGTCAGGTCGCTGTCGTTTGGGGAACTCGAACTTTCCCCGATAGTGTGAATCCTCCTATTCTGGGATGGCCCCCTCTCCCTTGCTTTCATAGCGTAATCCACAGCCCTGTGACCGAGTTGCCCGCAGACGAAACAAGCACCACCGAACGCATTCCCTGTCTTAGATGCCCCTCTATGACCTGTCCTGGCAGGGGCATACCCTTCCTCGTTGATATCGCTACTTCACGCCTGCCATCATCTTTTGGAGTCGAACAATTCTTCGCGAAATGGCCCCAGCCACTAAAATTGAAGCAGCCTCCCCCCCTCCGACCGTCACGGCTACTCGTTTGGGCTACTGCATTGTACCTGTTCGATGAGAGTGGCTCTTTCTATTGCCTCCCTCAGCGTCCGGGGTGGTGAGAACTTAAGTTGCTTACCACTCTCGCCCCTAAGCCCGTTTACGTACGACGACTTGACCACCTGTTCTATCTGAGCATCGGTCCAAGTATTGGTTTCATTCGGATTTTTGTATGCTTTGATCCCTAGACCCCGACATCGATCCGCAAAATCGCGAGCCGATTCACCCAGGCCTTGTATTGCACAGTGTAGTGCCCTGGCATAATAATCCGGTCCCAGTGGAGTCCCAAAACGGTCCATTAATGCTTCCCTTAGAGCGGGAAGTGTATCTATGTCTGGACGGCTTTGGAGAAAGGTGGCCGCTACTCCCACAAGTTTTGATTCAGCTACCAAGAGCGTATCATCTTCAGTCCACGCACCCACCTTAGCAGCTTTCCCTAAAATACTCAAAAATACCTCCATAGGGCAGGCCTCGATATCGCCCCCCCCCACGGCCTTACTAGCTGCTGTAAGGACATATCTCAATTCTGTGGAAGAGCCGCACTAGGCTCATTCAAGGATGCTTGGGGGTCATTTCTCATTTGTAATGACTTTATGGATTGCCTAAGCTCAGCCAACTGAGCTAGACGTTCTTGTTCCTTAATCTTAAGAGCTTCGTTGGCGGCCAACGCCTCCGCTATGATCGGTATCAAACGGGATTGTACGTATTATTCCCTTTCCAACGAGCCCCCACACTACTACCCGTCACTCTAGCCTCATAATAACCTAATTAATTACTAAGTGGTATTATATGGTAATAAGGCATAATTTAAAAAAAAAACAAAAAAACGTTATTTTGGATGAAACGCCTTCCGAACGCCTAAAATCGCCCGAGCGCCTATAGTACAATCGAAGCTAGCCTCGCGCACTGTGTCCTCTCTGCACGAGCTGAGCCTCTTAGCCTCCCTCTCCCAGCTCCCGCTCTCGGCCTAACACACACGATATGGTTCGTACCCCACACACCTGTCACCAATTGTCATGTTGGCTACTTGGTAAGGCACAGACACGGCTGGTGGGAAGACAAATATATTTCTAACATATATACATAAGAACTGACTTACCAATTCCCCTATATCCATGTTATTATTATATATATGTACTTACACTACTACACATACATATACCTATACTACACCTTATAACGTAAACTAAGACCGGAGCGCCGGGGCCAAGGTAAACAGAAGGCACTCTAGTAACTAGCATAGCTCACAAAACTGTTAACTCTCTCTCAATGCTAAAACGACACAATGCGCCCGGATTTCCAGTAGCGCATTCGTCAGCAGTCTCCTTTTTGCCTTGTCCCCCGCTTCTCGCTCTAATTACATAACGCTGTTCTATATCTAACACAATGACTACACCACAATATATTTGTCTGTTAACGCTCTAGCGGTCGCAATTTTTGTTTGATCGTTACCAAACTCGATATTTAACCGTTTTATGTAAAAAGACAGATCAAGTTCGCTAATGGCTGAAATCGGAGTAGAGGGGGGATTTTCGAAAGTTCGAAATATCTCCGTTATTATGCATCGGATCGAAAAATTGTATAGAACCAATCTTATTGAAAATTAAATTTACTATAAATATTGTTATATACATTTATTCTCTATCTTGAATATTAACCGAGATATTTGCATTTGTATGAAGTCTGTGGTCGGGTATAGTTCGGATTAGGTCGGCCGTTTCCGTAACTGTTCGGCTCAGGTGGGAGCTTCTTCTAACCTTACCAGTCGTTTCTAACCTTACCTTACCTTCGTTACTTTATGAGATTTATGCAAATACGTTCTGTTCATCCGCCCCCCCCCCTTCTTTAGTTCTTGGACTACTAAAATTTGAGTTATTAAAATATAAATTATTCTTGCAATTCAGAAGCCGTTTCAGTTGGGAATTTATTTTAATTAACTGAAAGATTTCTCATTACCATTTGTATTTAATCACGGTGGTGTTGTGTTACCAGTATGCAGATTTTTCTAATGTAAAACTTCACATGGGAAATCTGCTTAGTTTACGCAGCCCCTGCGTGACGGACTTTTTTTTTTCTTCTTTTTATGGTTCCTAGCGCTACCTGCACTAATGCCACTTTAGGCCATTATGTTGTTGGGATAGGACTAGGATTGGTTATGTTTGATTATACGTTTATTTATTTTTTCCTCTTCCTCCATTCATCAATGAATTTTTTAAATGCTTGAAAGTTTTCTGCGGTGCTGACCAATTCGCACGGTTCCGGGGAGTAGTTGGATACTGCTGTCATTAGGTTCAGCCTGCTGTGGTCGTAGAGTGTGCATTCCTTGATTATGTGCAGCGGTGATTCATTATCCTCCCCACAGTCACACCTCGGGCTACGCTTCTTTTTATATTTATGCAGGTAATCTGCAAAATCACCGTGCACGTTCAGGAATTGGCTTATAAAGTGGTTGACGGCATTCTGTCAGTATATGTCTTATCGGCAAGAGAATGTTACAAGTTGTTTTTGTCTGTTAACGCTCTAGCGGTCTCAGTTTTAGCAGATTTCCCTTGAGGGGAATCAGCTATTGAGGTCGTACTCATGACGCAATTTTCGAAAAATTTCTTCAAATGTCCATCGGTCCTACCCAGGAGATGACGAAAATGAGGTCCGTTCAAAATTATATATATATATATATATATATATATATATATATATATATCTATATATATATATTTGTCTGTTAACGCTCTAGCGGTGCAATTTATGTTTGATCGTTACGAAATCTAATATTTTATCATTTTTTGTAAAAAGAAAGATCAAGGTCTTTAATGGCTGAAATCGGACAAGTGAGAGGGGAGTTTAGAGGGGAGGATT
This sequence comes from Riptortus pedestris, assembly GCA_019009955.1. Classification (NCBI taxonomy): domain Eukaryota; kingdom Metazoa; phylum Arthropoda; class Insecta; order Hemiptera; family Alydidae; genus Riptortus; species Riptortus pedestris. The sequence continues at coordinate 3,146,136 of CM032233.1, forward strand.
TTCGAAAATTCGAATTATCTCCGTTACTATACGTCGGATCGAAAAAAAATTATAGAACCAATCCTATTGAAAATTAAATTTACTATAATCATTGTTAAATACATTTATTCTCTATCTTGAATATTAATCGAGATACTTGCATTTTCCAGTTTTTAGCCTTCAGAAAATCCCCACTTCTACTCATGTTACATAAACAATACTCTGTTATGAAATTAACCACATTATTTAATCACCACGAAGCTTAAATACCAGATATTGTTTTCAAGAGACCTTTATTAAGCGTGATACATGCAAATAGTTCTGGTGACCCCCACCCAAGTTTTAAGTTCTTGGACTACTAAAATTTGATTGATTGAGATACAAATTATTTTTATTCATTATAAATTACAGTACTAGATATAGTAAATAGTTTTCAATAAAATTAATATGTTTTATTCTGATATATTTCAGTAATTGTTTTTCTTACCGGTAAAAGGATCGTTTGTTTACATTCCAGACGCTTCCGTTCGTTGGGAGGATTCTTATTATCGTTTGAATTTATTCACTTAATATTGATGGTGCTGTTGTGTTACCAGTATGTAGATTTAGCTATTGTAAAACTTCTCGAGGGAAATCTGCTTAGTTTAAGCAGCCCCTGCGTGACGGACTTTTTGTTTTATGCTTGCGAAACTCGGCATTTAAACGTTTTATATAAAAAGAAAGATCACATTCGTTAATGGGTGAAATCGGACAACTAGGAGGGAGATGTAGAGGGGGAAATTTCGAAAAGTGGCTTTGTCAGTCATTGCCATTATGTATGAGTGTGCTAATTTGGTCTGGCCGATTCTTAGTCTCGAGAGAAATACTCAAGAATTACTGTCAAATAGCGCCATAGAAATCGGAAATGAAATGACGTTTAAAATTCTGACAGCTTTATTAAGTCCTGAAGAACCTCCGAAGAAGGAAAGACGGATTTATATTTAAACGAGGTGGGGGAGGGGAGGGGGGGTGTTCGGCAAATGTCAAAACTCTTGAAGACAAACTGCTCCGGGTAACTTTTTTAATATCGAGTATTAAGAAATAAAAGGGACATTTATTTATTAGTCCCTTTGGATGACTGATGGGTAGTGATGAGTGAGCAGAGAGAAAGTGGAGGATAAATGGCAGACTTGTTTCGAATGAAGCTGTTGGAGGGGTTGGCCCAATTAGCGGCCTAGTGATGGATGGTCAGATCAGCTACCTTCTTCTACTATCATATGCCCCCTACAATACTTCCTTCTCATTTACCTTAACGCAAATCACCTACTGAGCTTATACTCGGAAAACTTCTTCAAATGTCCATCCTTGAGGTCCATTCAAAATTGTATATGTATATATATATATATATATATATATATATATATATATATATATATATATATATATATACTAAATGGGCTGGATTGGTAACAAATATCTATCTATCTATCTATCTATCTATCTATCTATCTATCTATATATATATATATATATATATATATATATATATATACAATATACAAATAATATAACAAAATAATATATATATACAAACTCACCAAACTCATAAACAAATCGTCCCAAGAAATCAACTATTGGAAAATAAAGGAAGCTTTCAATAATAAAATAGAAAAATATCAACACCCAAAGATAATATACACTGATGGTTCGAAAATTACCGAGTCTTCCTCCTGCGCCTACTACGAAGAAAATGCCTGCCAAAAATTCAAACTCAACAAATTAACCAGCATCTATTCCGCCGAACTATTCGCAATTAAATTCGCTCTATATCACTGCATTTGCAACCACTCAACTCAAGAAAAATTCCTGATTTGCACTGACTCATTGAGTGCCCTATTGAGTATCAAAGATGTATTCACAAACAACCCAATAGTAAAAAAAATACAAAATCAAATGCAAATGCTCCGAGAGCTAAAAAGGGCCGTCTACTTGATGTGGATTCCAAGCCACGTGGGAATAGATGGAAACGAAAAAGCAGATTTAGCAGCCAGAGAAGCCCATCAACTCGACTCCATCACCCCAACAACAATTACATCTGCAGAACTCTACCAACCACTCAAAGAAGAAATTAATAAAAACTGGAACACATGTGGAATATTCGACAAGAGACAACAGAAGAGATGAAGTAGTATTAGGAAGACTCCGAATTGGGCACACACGACTTACGCATAGCTATCTTATGACAAAAGATCAACCCCCGATTTTTGAGAAATGTAACACAGAACTGACTATATATCACATATTAATGGAATGCCATAATTATACAGATATTAGAAACAAATACAATATTTCCAATAGTATAGAAGTGGCCCTTGGAGATGACCCGAAAGAACTCCATAAATTGTTTAATTTTGTAAAAAACACGAGTTTATACAAAGAAATTTAAAGTGAAATTGCTCGTATCCTCGTTTATATTGTTAAAATGGCGATATGGATGAGGATACCAAAATGTGAATTATAAATATTACAGGGCGATGATAACCTGGTAGTTTTTCGCCCTTAAACCCTATACAACAACAACAATATATATATATATATATATATAAAATTGTAACCTCTGTCTGTACATTGATTTTTTTCGCGAAATTTCACGATAACTTTTCGTTTCACATGCCATAGACACCATAACAGCATTTTGTTTCTTTCGTGTATTTGTTACCAATCTGTCGCAATTTTATTTTAATCGTTACTAAACTCGATATTTAATCGTTGTATGTTAAAAGAAAGATCAAGTTCGTTAATGGCTGATATGTGACCAGGGGGAGAGGGGGGGGGTTAGAAGGAGAAGGAATTTGGAAAATTCTTAATATCTCCGGTATTATGCATCGGTTCGAAAATTTATATATAAGCAATCTTATTGCAAATGCAATGTTCTGTAAATGTTATCATGTATGTATTTTCACTATCTTGAATATTAACTGAGATATTTGCATTGTATAGTTTTCGGCCACCCCCCCCCCCACTTATATCATATTAACAATAAGCTGTTATATAATGAAGCACTTCATTTGAAGCCCGAATTCCAAATATTGCTCTCATTGAACTTTTACTGTTTGAGATAAATTCCAATTCGTGGCACAAGTGGAAAATCTGCTTATTTTACGCAGCCCCATGCATGCCGGACTTTCGACCGTTTGAGCCCAGAGCCTACTCCCTACGTCAGTAAAGAATTTAGTTTAAAAATGCTTGATGTATATAAGAAAATATTATTGGAGTGGCTGAGTTTGGGATTGGGCCCTATCATGAATAGAACAGTGGGTGTGGACTTTGGACTGAGGAAAGTTCGATTGGATCCACTGGCTGGAATAATCATATATTGGGCCAAAATAACTCGGAAAGGAATACAAATAACGCATTGGAGAACTAACTCCTAGGAGGGCAACTCCTGGGGACAGCTCTCTTGCCAGTATCAGCTGTTCAGCTTATACTAATGTCATCATTTTTGAAAAATGCCCTCAATGTCCATCGATCCTACCTAAGAGATGACGAAAATTAGGTCCGTTCAAAATAATATATATATATATATATATATATATATATATATATATATATATGTATATTTTCATTATGAGGATTTCGGCTATCTGCTCCAGCGGTTGGAATTTTAGTTTTGCAAATTTTCAATGGAAATGCGTCCATCTTCGTCAGGCATTAATTTGATTTGAATGGCTACTTCTTGTAGTATTCAAGCCACATAAAATATTCAACGAATATTTAAAGAGCCCAAAAGACACCCAATCATTACAGGACAGTGGAGTGTATATGATACCGTGTGATTGTGGTAAGGTTTATGTGGGGCAGACAGGCAAGAGTCAACCAACACATGGCTGACCTAAAACATAATAGAACAAAAACATCCGCCATTGCCAAACACGCAAGTATTTGTCCCCACCAAATTAAATTTGACGAGACAAAGGTTTTACATAGAGAAGACCACCTCGGAATAAGATTAGTCCTGGAAGCCCTAGAAATAAATAAGAGGACAAATACTATAAATGGAGTGGACGGAGTCACACTTTCAGAAACGTGGAAAGCCATACTAAAATGAAATAAAACTCCAAAAACATATGATCAATAGAAGTAGCCATTCAAATCAAATTAATGCCTGACGAAGATGGACGCATTTCCATTGAAAATTTGCAAAACTAAAATTCCAACCGCTGGAGCAGATAGCCGAAATCCTCATAATGACGATACTTCCCAGCGATGCAGCCTCAAAAATAGAATATATATATCTGTTAATGCTGGAGTGGTATCAATTTTTATTGAATCGTTACCAAACTCGATTTTCAAAAGTTTTATGTAAACAAAATGATCAGGATCGTTAAAGGCTGAAATCGGACTTGGCGGAAGGGGGTTTAGGTGGGGGAGGGTGAATTTCGAAATATCTCTATTATTATGCGTCGGATGGAAAAAGTGTCTTGTAGTTGTCAATAAATTTAGTTATATACACCTTTTCTCTAAGATTTATATTAATCTAGACATTTGGAATATCTAGTTTCCAACCTTCAGTGAACCACCTCTCCTACTCATGTTCTAACAATAAGCTGTTATAACATGATCCTCTTTATTTTCAGCTTAAATACCAAATATTGTTTCCATGGGACCTTTATTATGCTAGATAAATGAAAATTCGTTGTGTGATGACGTTATCAATTAAGGCTTTACGTTCTTTTCTCGAAAATGTTCATTTGATCTAAACCATACTCGATATGTAACCGTTTTATCCAAAAATAAAGTATAAATTTGTGATTGGCAGAAACCGGAGGGAAATAGGAGAAGGGGGGCGTAAGAGAGGGAGGGGTATTCGAAAATTCAAAATATTTGGATGGTAAAAGTTTATAGAACCAATCTTGAAAACTATTGCAGCTCTACAATTTTTTTACTATACATTCTTTCGCAACTCATGTAAGCGAGTTAGTCGTACTTTGTTGTTTTCAGTCCTCTGTGTGTGTGTGTGCGTGTGCGTGCACGCGCCAATCATAAGATTGGTTCTATAAAATCTCTCGATCCAACGTATGGTAATGGAGATATTTCGAATTTTCAAAAATTCCCCCTCTAAACCTCCCCCCCCCTCCCCCTTCCACTGGTCTGATTTCAGCCATTAACGAACTTGATCTTTATTTTGACATAAAACGTTTAAATATCGAGTTTAGTAACAATCAAGCAATATTTGCGACCGCTAGAGTGCTAACAGACAAATATATTTATAGATAGATTTTATATATATATATTGTTGTGAAAATGAAGGATTAGCAGAGAGAGTCGCGTATTTGGGAAGTGCGATATAGATCAAAGAAGCCGACAGAATGGCCTAGCTCCTACCAGTACCTTCCAGCCAGACGTCGACGGCCCAGACAATTCCCCTTTGATGTATGCCGACCACCTATATAAAGAGCAATCCGCGAGCGAGTCAGTTTTATTCTCACCTGTCTTGATGTTCACGTCAGTGCTTCAGTGCGACTTAATGCAGTGCGGTAAAGTGTTTTTATGTGAAGAACAGTGTTGTGCCGTGACTGTAAGTAACAGTTTAGTGCCGTGTTAAGACAGTGCAGTGCCGCGAAGTAAAGGACAGTGCAGTGCCGTCTTTCTGTGAATTTCAGTGACCGTGAGTGAATTATTGAACTGTGACTCATTGAAGAACAGTGAAGCTATCAGTGCATATTGTGAGTAGTAATTAAGAATAATTATCCAAGTGAATTGAGCTTTGTTAAATAAATTGTGCAGTGATAGAAACTGTGAAACTTGTGAGTGTTTAATTTTGTAATCAAAAAGAACTCTTATTAGCAACGTTTATTACTGGTTTTGGTAATAAAAACGTAACAATATTTAATTTTGAACGGACCTCATTTTCGTCATCTCCTAGATAGCATCGATGGACATTTGAAGAAATATTTCGAAAATCGCGTCATGAGTACGACCTTCATAGCTGATTTCTCTTAAGTCGGTCAGGCAGGGGCTAACTAAGTAAAGGGTAAACTAGTCACATTTCCCAGCATCAATAGTTTAAGAAGAAAAGTTATATAGCATTTGTCGATCCCACTCATAATACGAGTATTTCGAGATATTTTTCTTGTTGTCGAGAATTTTCTTCTCTCTACTACCCCCTCCCCTCCCCCAACGCCCCACCCCCTATTCCGAGTACGATTACAGTCATTAACTTATGTGATCTTTAGTATTGAATGGAACAGTTATATATCGAGTATGGTGTAGAAGATATAAACATTTTCGAGTTAAGACCATATAATATTAATTGGAAACGTCTTTACGCAACGTATTTGAATGTACCTCACACAGGAAAAGTTCAATCAAAGCAATATTGGTATTTAACCTTAGAATGAAGAGGTTTATGTAATAACAGATTGTTGCTATTATGAAATGAGTGGGAGTGGTGGTTTACTCAAGGCTCAAAACTAAATAACCCAAATATCTGGGTTAGTATTCATATTAGAGAAAACATGTATATAACAATATTCACAGGAAATTAAATATTCAAGAAGATTCAATCTATGCAATATTTGAATCCGACGTACAATAAGGGAGATATTTTTAATTTTTGAAATTTCCCTTTTCTAAATCCAATAAAGTCCCGCAGGCGCTGCAGATTTCCCACGTGAAGTTTTACAATAGATAAATCTGCCTAATAAAAACACTAGTAGTATCGAGCCTCTAAAATAATTCACGATGGACGAACAGTTACGGAAATGGCCAAACTAGCTTTCGGCGGAAAGTCCTGAACTTTAGTCGCCCACACCCAGAATACAAATGCAAATATCTCGGTTAATATTCAGGATAGAGAATAAATGTATAGAACAATATTTATAGTACATTTAATTTCCTATAAGATTGAATCTATACAATTTTTCGATCCGACGCATATTAACGGAGATATTCCGAATTTTCAAAAATCCCCCCTCTAAAGCCCCCTCCGACTGGTCCGATTTTAGCCATTAATGAACTTGATCTTTCGTTTTACATAAAACGATTAAATATCGAGTTTGGTACCGATCAAACAAAAATTTCGACCACTAGAGCTTAACAGACAAATATATATATATATATATAATTTTGAAGGGCCTCATTTTCGGCATCTGATGGACATTTGAGGAAATTTTTCGAAAGGCGTGTTATGAGTACGACCTCAACAGCTGATAGATACATGCTAAAAAGTAACAGAAAAATCAGCAAGAAGTTATCTAGAGGGTAGTTCAAAAGCCCGTACGCAGGGGCTGCGTTAACTAAGCAAATTTCCCACCTGCGTCACGCATTTGCGTTTATCTCATGACGTAAAAGTTCAATTAGAACAATATTTGTTATTTAGGCTTCAAATAAAATGCTTCATAACATAACAGCTTATTGTTGATTTGGCATTAGCAGGAGAGGGGGGTTACTGAAGGCGGAAAACTAAAATAACGCAAACATCTTGGTTAATATTAGAGATAATGAAACAATGTACATAACAACATTTATAGACTATTAATTTTGCAATAAGATTGGTTTTATACAATTTTTCGGTCCGACGCATAATAACAGAGATATCAAGAATTTTCGAAATTCCCCCTCTGAACCCTCCCTCCTCCCAGTCCAATTTCAGCCGTTAACGAACTTGATCTTTCTTTTTACTTAAAATACTTATATGTCGAGTTTGGTAACGATTAAACAAAAAATGCGACTGCTAGAGCGGTAACAGACTAATATATATATATATATATACTAGCTAAGGTACCCGGCTTCGCCCGGGAATTCATTTGAGGCTGAATGAAGATGGTGTTTTTTGGCAAGGCACTGTATTTTGACATTTCCCGGTCCCAGTGTTTAGAATTTATACCCGTCGTTGCTGTGGATTTGTTAATAATAAAAGTCCGTCACGCAGGGGCTGCGTAAACTAAGCAGATTTCCCTCGTGAAGTTTAGTAATAGATAAATATACATACTGGTAACACAACAACACCGTAAATAAATACAAACGGAAATAAGAAATGTTTCATCGAATTTCAATAACCTGCCGACAGGAAGCGTTAGGTTATATATTTAAACAAACGGGTCTGACCGCCTCACACAGGACAGAAAAACAATTACTGAAATATATCAGAATATAACATATTAATTTTATTGAGAACTATTCACTGTATCTAGTACTGTAATTAATAATGAGTCAGAATAATTGTTATCTCAATCAATCAAATTTTAGTAGTCCAAAACCTTAAGACGGGTGGAGGGGGGTCACCAGGACATATTTGCATGTATCTCGTATAATAAAGGTCTCCTGAATACAATTTTTGGTATTTAAACTTCGAATAATGTGATTTACTATGTAGCAGAGTATTGTTTATTTAACATGAGTAGAAGTGGCGGTTTGCTGATGGCTGAAAACTAAAAAAATGGAAATATCTCGGTTAATATTCAAGATAGTGATTTAATTAAATAACAATATTTATAGTACATTTAATTTGCAATAAGATTAGTTCTATACAAGTTTTCGATCCGACCTATAGTAACGGAGATATTTCGAATTTTCGAAAATCCTTCCCTCTATACCCCCCTCCCTCTGGCCTGATTTCAGCCGTTAACGAACTTAATCTTTCTTTTTGTATAAAACGATTATATATCAAGTTTGGTAACGATAAGACAAAAATTGCGACCGCTTGAGCGGTAACAGACAAATATAAATATATATATATATATATATATATATATATATATATATATATATATACAGTTTTGAACGGACCTCATTTTCGTCATCTCTGGGTAGGATCGATGGACATTTGAAGAAAAAGTTCGAAAATCGCGTCATGAGTACAACCTCAATAGCTGATTTCCCTAAAGGGAAATCTGGTAAAATTATTTCTTATTTAACACGTTAAGGACGGCACGGGGTCAATTGACCCCGTACGTAACTGTCTCCCAGGACGGGTCGGTTTTGAAGATAAACGTTCAAAAAATACTTTGACGGTTTTTGCTTTGTACTAATAAATATACTTATGAATAGTACGTTAATGCATTTCAAATCCAAAAAATACGTCGTATATCATTAAAAAAATGCACGGGGCTTTATGACCCCGTGCCGGCCTGGAGAGTGGTATTTGGGCTCTAGTCCGGCACGGGCTCATATAGCCCCGTGTTATTTCCCGTGCTTTTCCTCTGAACCGCTTGTTCTGTTATTTACATAGGCTTAGGTGAATAACAGAACGCATCCCTCCCATTTCAGTTTACTTTTTGCTGTCGTTTCGAAACATTAATCTGTATAATGAGCAAATCACGTGGCCGACAATTAGTGGATTTAGCTTTATTAAAAAAGTGTTCCGGGTGTTTCGAAAAATTAAGAAAAAAATTGTCCTCTAAATAAGCAGACAAAAAAGTTAGAACGTATTGTGAAGAGTGCAACATGAAGTCACTTTGTCTACAATGCTTCAACAACTGCCATAAATCTATGTCCTTACCATTGTGATAATGAAGAATTGTTAATTACAAAATAATTATTTGTTTATTTATATTTTTTCTTTATTATGTTTATTTTCCAATTATTTGTTTAAACTAATCTCCTAGTTCCTAGTTTGTTTTTCTCGTTTTGTAATTTTATCTTTATAAACTAATAAATTTTGATTGTAATGTGTCGTAATTTAAAGTTAAATCATATTTGCCCATTTTAAAGTATAAAAAAAATTAAAATCCTTTGTTGAGCACCAAAATTATCACATAAAGGAGAAAAAAAGTTCCCGACAAGGTGAAAAATGTAAGGTAAATATTCATTTCTAAGTCACGTAACAAAAAATTGATGAAAACACGGCCTGCGACTGCCATATATTTTTTGATGTCCAAAGAGTAAAAAAATGTTTGAATATATCAATTTAGTTCATTTTTCGAGTTGTAGTAGCGCATTAAAAGGGGACATAAGTACGGGGTCGATTGACCCCGTGCCGTCCTTGTGGATAGTTGCACCACGGGGTCAATTGACCCCGTGCCGTACTTGTGGATAGACCGCATTTTTGATGTCCGTCCTGAACGTGTTAAGAGTTCACTGTCCTCAATATTTTTATATTTCCCGTCTCCTGTGAATGAAGTTTTTTTTATAACTTAATGGACAGTATAATTCATAATCGTAGAATTTATTATTATATTATATTTATATCTTCCAAACCATGTATGAATAAAAGTTCCTTTCCCTTGATGCGGTAAAAAACCCAATGGTGACAGCTGTTTTAGGTGCGTCAATACCGCTATAACCCCCATTCCCATTCGAACCTAAAACTTTTAATAAAGCATATAATCATGGAACGATTAATGCTTATTTACATATAGAGAGAGCTTTGTTCAGTTCGGTTCAAACGTTAGTGCCCAATAACATTGTTGGCTGCCTCTTTAGGTTTTAGTGTATATCTCCTTTATACTTTGTTATACGAAAAAAGTGAATATAGTAAAAGTTACTTTAAATAACAAAATAAACAACTTTTGTCATGTTCATTTTTGCCGAAAACCCAATAGGAAACGAAATATCGCTATTTTTAATTTCGGCCTCGCTTATAACCCCCACTCCTGTTCGTCTCAGAGAATATTAATATAGCCTTAAGTCTAAGTTGGGTTAGGAGTAATATACATACCAAGATTCATAAAAGTCCGTCACGCAGGGGCTGCGTAAACTAAGCAGATTTCCCACGTGAAGTTTTACAATAGAGAAATTCCAGTCAAGGAGCCAGTCAAGGAAACGGCCAAACTAGCCTTTGGCGGGAAAGTAACTCTCGTCCGTTAGGCTCCGAGATTAAATTAAAAACAATTCAATCTCAAAAAAACAACAAGAACACAAAAGATGGACTTACCGTTAATGATAGCAGCGCTCTGAACACTTATTACACCAACACGTAATAGTACCACAGAATAGCTATTATTTGTAAGACTTAATACTGCGGTGAATATTAAGTAAACAAATAAAGGTCAAGTCAAATAATAAGAACCTTCCTGATAGCATACAGTCTGAGTTGTAAACAATCAGGTTAGCCAGCTTTTACCGGAAATAAAAGCAATTACGGAAATATATTTGAATATAAGTTATAAATTTTATATATAACTCTTCCGTGAATATTAGTGAATAATTACAAACGGCAATGAGAAATCTTTCAGTGAATTTACAATATAAGTTAATAGTCCCTACAACGTAAAACGGCTGGATTGTAAACAAACAGGTTAGCCAACCTTGTAGCGCAGTATCGATAGATAGACCGGAAAAACAAACAATTAAAGAAATATATCTGAATATAAAATATTAATTTTATTGGAAACTATTTACTATAGTTAGTGGAGTAATTTGAAATGAATCAAAATAATTTCTATCTCAATCACTCAGATTTTTGTAGTCCTAGAAAAGGGGAGGGGGGTCAACAGAACGTATTTGTTTGTACCTCGTAAAATAAAGCTTTGTTGAAAACAATATTTTTTATTTAACCTAATAATGAGGTGGTTCACGAGATATCAGCTTATTATTAATATGACCCTAGTAGGAGTAGGGGTTTACTGAAAGCGGAACTCATTACAAAAATCTCGGTTAATACTCATTATACGGAATATATGTATAGAACAATATTTATAGTAAATGTAATTTGCAATAAGATTGATTATATACAATTTTTCGATCCGACGTATAGTAACGGAGATATTTCGAATTTTCGAAAATCCTCCCCTCTAAACCCCCCCCCTCCCACTGGTCCGATTTCAGCCGTTAACGAACTTGATCTTTCTTTTTACATAAAACGACTAAATTTCGAGTTTCGTAACGATCAAACAAAAATTGCGACCGCTAGAGCGGTAACAGACAAATATATATATATATATATATATATATATATATATATATATATATATATATATATATATATATATATATACAGTTTTGAACGGACCTCATTTTCGTCATCTACTAAGTAGGATCGATGGACATTTGAAGAAAAATGTCGAAAATTCCGTCATGAGTACAACCTCAATAGCTGATTTCCCTTAAGGGAAATCTGCTAAAATTCGGTTCAACCGTTTATGCGTGAAAAGGTAACAAACAAACAAATAAACCAACAAACAGACACCAAAGAAACAAAATGCAGTTATAGTGTCTAAGACATGTGAAACAATAAGTTATGGTGAAATTTCGAGAAAAAATCAATGTACAGACAGAGGTTACAATTTTATATATATGTATATATATATATATATATATATATACAATTTTGAACGGACCTCATTTTCGTCATCTGCTAATCTGCTAGGTAGTATCGATGGACATTTGAAGAAATTTCCTGAAAATTGCTTCATGAGAGCAGCCTCAATAGCTGGTTTCCCTTAGGGTAAATCTGCTAAAACCGGCTTTTACGTAAAAATGTATGCATTATATAAAATTGTGCTTACTTTTTTCGTGGTCCATCGCCACCTCCCCCCCCCCCTGTCTGTGCCAATGCTGGGCGTAGTCGGTATTTTTCATTTTTTCCTTTGGAATACAATTATGGTTAATGAGTGCACTAAAAGCTCCCTCTCAAAGGTAAATTGCACCTCTAACAGCCCTCAATAGTGCTCCAATCCTTCAAATGGCTCGAGACGGTAAAGCGAAGTAAAAATCAAACTCACTCTTACTTCGAATAGGGGCTGAAAAACTTTCTAATTACAATATTATTGCAAAACTATTATGGGGCTCGTCAGGTAATGACTTGGCCGTTTTAGCAGAATTCCTTGAGGCGATACCATCAGCCCAGATTATATTTTCCCCTAAAAACGAAGTTCTGCAGACCAGTAGTTCTCAGTCTTTCATTAATATATTTCTTGCAGGTTTGCCTGAAGGGAAATGAGCTATTGAGGTTGCACTCATGACCTCACTTTCGAAAGATTTCTTCAAAGGACCAAATCGTCAAATGATGAAAATGAGGTCCGTTCAATATTATATATACATATATGTATATGTGTGTGTGTGTGTGTGTGTGTGTGTGTGTGTGTATGCGTATATACATATCCACCTATCTATCTATGTATATATTTGTCTGTTACCGCTCTAGCTGTTGCAATATTTGTCTTATCGTTACCAAACTCGATATATAATCGTTCAGTATTAAAAGAAAGATCAAGTTCGTTAACGGCTGAAAGGAAACCCGTAGGAGAGGAGAGAATTTCTTGCATATTAACAATAAGCTGTTGTATCATGAACCACGTCTTTACAAGTCTTTTAAATACCAAATATGGTTTTCATTGAACTTTTACTTTGTGAGATACATGCAAATATTATGATGACGTCATCTATTAAGAGTTTTCGTTCTTTACTCAAAAATGTTTATTTGATATATACGATGCTCCATATTGTGCCGTTACATTCAACGCAACATTCCTACTGGCTGAAATGGGGGGGGGGCGGAATAGTGAGAGGGGGAATTCTGTTTAGATGTACCACTAAACGTCTTCTGTCTAGATGCATCACTTAAAATCTGGTGCTGGAACATCTTATGTTTAATTTCAGGGTTTCTTATTTCGAGAGAAATAGTAAATAGAAAATGGGATGACTTCATTAGTGGGGTATTGCCGTCGGATTTATTGTGTACAAAGATGATGAAACTTATTACAAGATGACGGGGGTATTATGAAAACTGAGTAACTTTGCTGTCTGTTCCCTTGTTGGAAATAATTTACACTAATCCTTCATCGATGAGACGAGAAATTGAATTGAGCCTATCAGGCAGAAAATTATAGGATTGATTCTAATCCGCTTTAAAAGCAATTAATTTCAAAAAAAATAATTAGTTATAATGCCCACTAAAATGTCTGTAGTTCATCGGCTCTAGGATTAGCTTGTGAATATAATTAGAAGTAAATTTATCAGCCATAAACTTCAATAATTGTTTTTTTCGAATATTATATTCAAATAATTTTAGCAGATTTTCCTTAATTGACTAGTTTGAGGGGGGGGGGTTATAGGAGGGGAAATTTGAAGTATCTCCGTCACTATAAACCGGATCGAAAAATTGGACAATGTAATGGAAAATTAAATTTCTTATAAATGTTCTAACATATATATTTTCTCTATCAGGAATATTAACCGAGATATTTGAATTTATATATATATATATATGATCCCCTTAAGGGAAATCAGCTATTGAGGTCGTACTCATGACGCGATTTTCGAAAATTTTCTTCAAATATCCATCGCTCCTACCCAGGAGATGACGAAAATGAGGTCCGTTCAAAATTATATATATATATATATTTGTCTGTTAACGCTCTAGCGGTCGCAATTTTTGTTTGACAACCAAACTCGATATTTGAAGGTTTTATGCAAAAAGACAGATAGAGTTCGTTAATGGCTGAAATCGGACCAGTGGGAGGGGGGATTTTCGAAAATTCGAAATATCTCCGTTACCATACGTCGGATCAAAAAATTGTATACAACAAATCTCATTGCAAATTAAATGTACTATAAATATTATTCTATACATTTATTCTCTACCTTGAATATTAACCGAGATATTTGCATTTGTATTAAATGTGGGCGGATAACGGACGAGTGAGTTTCCAGACAAAAGCTAGTTCGGCCGTTTCCGTAACTGCTCGGCTCTCGTATGGAGATTTCTCTATTGTATAACTTCACGTGGGAAATCTGCTTAGTTTATGCAGCCCCTGTGTGACGTACTTTTTTATTTATTTCCTACGTCAAGTAAGCCTAGAGGAAGGGAGTTTATTAGCCAGACGTGACGTACAACAATTCGTACATAACGTCTGCTTGATACATACCCTGTTTTTAACAATGAATAAAATAAAATATTTGTAAAATAAAATTATTTACAACGGAAAGAAAAGAAAGAAAAAAAAATTCGGTTTTAAAGTCTTCTCTTTGGTCCGTTAGTAGTCTGGAGTCACAGAGCAAGTGTCTGTAAGTCTGTTCAGTAGTAAAGTTACAGTAACTGTTTGGTTGATCTGTTAGGACAAAACGATTAAAATAAGAGTTCGTTGTTCTATGTCCTGTTAATAATTGTGTCACAATATATATATATATATATATATATATATATATATATATATATATATATATATATATATATATATTTATTTATTTATTTATTTATAACAACATTTATAGGTAATTTAATTTGTGATAAGATTGGTCCTGCACTATGCTTTGATCCCCTGTCCCACTCTCTGGTCCGATTAGTGCCATTAACGAACTTGATCTCTTTTTTTGAACGATCCAATATAGAGTTTGGCAACGATCAAGAAAAACTGTCAACCGCTAGAGCGTTAACAGACAAATATATAACAATATATAATTTTGAATGGGCCTCATTTTCATCGTCACCTGTTTAAGATCAATGGACATTTGAGAAAATTTTCCGATAATCGTGTCTTGAGTATGACCTCAATTGCTGATTTCCTTCGAGGAAAATCTGCTGAATGGGGTGTAACATTACAATGGCAGAAGGAAGGTGAAGGCAGGTATTGCTGACAGTTTGGTAGAGTTATGACTCGAGTAATTCATACCACATTTTTAGTTCTGCTGAGAAGTGTATAGTTCAGAAATAGATAAATTTGAGGTAAAATAGAATGAAAATAACTCAGCCCTTTTTAGGAGGAGGGGAGGGGGGGGGGTTCTCCGCATTCTTCATAACAATGCCCGGCCATAAGTATGCCGGGGGCTTTAGAAAAAAATTAAATGATCTCCAACTAGAAGTTGTACCACACAACCCCAGAATTCATCTGGCGAGGTTCCAAACATTATTTCAAAGTGTTTTGACGTAATATTTAACGTTTAAATATTACAAAATTAAAAGAATGTTAAATCATCATTTTTCGTATTCTTTATTCATTCTCGAATGTAAATCCTCTTTGGGCGTTGGTGAATCATTGGGAGTTTTGAATTTTGAATAAAACATCATGGTTCTTGATTCCATACTACCATGGTCCTACATTCCAAGTATGCTTGATCAAGCTATGTATATACAAATATCCACAATATCATGGTCCTACATTCCAAGTATGCTTGATCAAGCTATGTATATACAAATATCCACAATATCATGGTCCTACATTCCAAGTATGCTTGATCAAGCTATGTATATACAAATATCCACAATATCATGGTCCTACATTCCAAGTATGTTTGATCAAGCTATGTATATACTAATATCCACAATATCATGGTCCTACATTCCAAGTATGCTTGATCAAGCTATGTATATACAAATATCCACAATATCATGGTCCTACATTCCAAGTATGTTTGATCAAGCTATGTATATACAAATATCCACAATATCATGGTCCTACATTCCAAGTATGCTTGATCAAGCTATGTATATACAAATATCCACAATATCATGGTCCTACATTCCAAGTATGTTTGATCAAGCTATGTATATACAAATATCCACAATATCATGGTCCTACATTCCAAGTATGCTTGATCAAGCTATGTATATACAAATATCCACAATATCATGGTCCTACATTCCAAGTATGTTTGATCAAGCTATGTATATACAAATATCCACAATATCATGGTCCTACATTCCAAGTATGCTTGATCAAGCTATGTATATACAAATATCCACAATATCATGGTCCTACATTCCAAGTATGCTTGATCAAGCTATGTATATACAAATATCCACAATATCATGGTCCTACATTCCAAGTATGCTTGATCAAGCTATGTATATACAAATATCCACAATATCATGGTCCTACATTCCAAGTATGTTTGATCAAGCTATGTATATACAAATATCCACAATATCATGGTCCTACATTCCAAGTATGTTTGATCAAGCTATGTATATACAAATATCCACAATATCATGGTCCTACATTCCAAGTATGTTTGATCATGCTATGTATATACAAATATCCACAATATCATGGTCCTACATTCCAAGTATGCTTGATCAAGCTATGTATATACAAATATCCACAATATCATGGTCCTACATTCCAAGTATGCTTGATCAAGCTATGTATATACAAATATCCACAATATCATGGTCCTACATTCCAAGTATGTTTGATCATGCTATGTATATACAAATATCCACAATATCATGGTCCTACATTCCAAGTATGCTTGATCAAGCTATGTATATACAAATATCCACAATATCATGGTCCTATATTCCAAGTATGTTTGATCAAGCTATGTATATACAAATATCCACAATATCATGGTCCTACATTCCAAGTATGCTTGATCAAGCTATGTATATACAAATATCCACAATATCATGGTCCTACATTCCAAGTATGCTTGATCAAGCTATGTATATACAAATACCCACAATATCATGGTCCTATATTCCAAGTATGTTTGATCAAGCTATGTATATACTAATATCCACAATATCATGGTCCCATATTCCAAGTATATTTGATCAAGCTATGTATATACAAATATCCACAATATCATGGTCCTACATTCCAAGTATGCTTGATCAAGCTATGTATATACAAATATCCACAATATCATGGTCCTACATTCCAAGTATGTTTGATCAAGCTATGTATATACAAATATCCACAATATCATGGTCCTACATTCCAAGTATGTTTGATCAAGCTATGTATATACAAATATCCACAATATCATGGTCCTACATTCCAAGTATGTTTGATCAAGCTATGTATATACAAATATCCACAATATCATGGTCCTACATTCCAAGTATGTTTGATCAAGCTATGTATATACAAATATCCACAATATCATGGTCCTACATTCCAAGTATGTTTGATCAAGCTATGTATATACAAATATCCACAATATCATGGTCCTACATTCCAAGTATGCTTGATCAAGCTATGTATATACAAATATCCACAATATCATGGTCCTACATTCCAAGTATGTTTGATCAAGCTATGTATATACAAATATCCACAATATCATGGTCCTACATTCCAAGTATGTTTGATCAAGCTATGTATATACAAATATCCACAATATCATGGTCCTACATTCCAAGTATGTTTGATCAAGCTATGTATATACAAATATCCACAATATCATGGTCCTACATTCCAAGTATGTTTGATCAAGCTATGTATATACAAATATCCACAATATCATGGTCCTACATTCCAAGTATGTTTGATCAAGCTATGTATATACAAATATCCACAATATCATGGTCCTACATTCCAAGTATGTTTGATCATGCTATGTATATACAAATATCCACAATATCATGGTCCTACATTCCAAGTATCTTTGATCAAGTAAACCCAAATATCCTTAATATTATGATTCGTCACATATGCACTGGCCGTTTTATATTATTATAAACCAATGTAAATAGATTCAAGTAGCTTCATGCACTGGAGTTATTCCATTATTAATTATTTTCAACATTTTCCTTTGTTGTATGTAATTTAAAGTCAATCTCTGCCTTTATTTGTGTCGCCCGCCTGTCATTACATTGTTTCAATGTCCTGAGTCTTAGTAGATTTTTTCTTAGAATTAGGTATTTTTCTGTAAACAATTGTTCTACCTCTTACACAATTTAATATCATTATGTTTGTCTTATCGTTAAATATCCACTCAAGAATTTAGACATAGCTGCCGGTGAGTGAAGGTGAAGCACTGTGAAAAAGAGTCCCTCTGAGAGAACACGTTTCACTCTGATAAAAAAAATAAACAATTCCAAGACTAATTGTGCCTCGGACAGAACAATTAAAGTTTTCTAAGGGGAAATAATGACTTTGTTTTCCTGTAATTGTACCTTAATACAGGAAGATAGAAATATTACTTCCTCCTTCCAATAAAATTGCGTAACATTGCCAACTATGTTAAATAAATGAATGTTTTTTTAATTCTTTGTGAGTGGTTTGGCAGAGTTTTATTGATATCCTGAGGAGTACAAAGAAATAAAAATAATTATGATGGGAACATTCATTACGAACGTATACAATAAGGCCGCCACGCAAGGGCTGCGTAAACTAAGCAGATTTCCCGATTGAAGTTTTATAATACACAAATCAACATACTTGTAGCACTTAACTCCACCGTGAATATTATGTGCACAAATACAAATTATAACAAGAAATATTTCATTCAGATTTCATTTCCACAATGGAAAGCGTCTGAATCGTAAACAAACAGATCAGCCAACCTCTCAGAGCTGAATAGATAGAACTATTCTTTATCGAAGAAGAAAAACAATTACAGAAATATATATGAATATAATATATTGTTGCGAAAATTAAGTGCATGAAAAATTAAACAGAGATAGTCACATATTTAAGAAGTACGAAGGAGATGAAAGAAGCCGACCGATGAAGGACTATTGGCGCCCGAAGTGTCTACTGGAGCCGGGACTGTTCTAGACTATGCCACTAGTCCCTTCTCGGCATTCTGTTTTCCGATAATCTACAAAAGGGACCCAGCCCGCCCACAGTTAGTTTGTTCTAGTGCTAGTTACTGTTTCAAGTGATCAACAGTGAGTTTCTGTTGCAGTGCGTTTAAGTGTTTTATGTGAAGAACAGTGTTGTGCCTCGACTCTGTAAAGAACAGTATACTGCCGTGTTTAAGATAGTGCAGTGCCGTTAACTTCGCCAAGATCAGTGAAGTGCCGTGTTTTTCTGAACTTCAGTGATCGTGAGAGAGTTATTAGACTGTGTATTAAAAAGAACAGTAAAGATATCAGTGCGTACTGTGAGCAGTAGTTCAGAATAATTAACCAAGTGTGTAATGCATTGTTAAATAAAATGTGCACTGATAAAAACTTTGAAGCTTGTGCGTGTTTAACCCTGGAGCAGTCGCGCGGTTGACAATTGTCACCCACCTGTCAATTTTTATGAGTCATTCCCTTTCACTAACTCCCACCATTCTTTCCCTTCCCGTATCTTCCAAGAAGACCCTATTGTTCGAATCTACAGTGTCGTCGTTCAGTTTACCCTTCACGTAAGAAAAGTATTCCACCTCAAACTAGTTTGGTTGACAAGTGTCCCCCACGCGACCGTTTAAGATATTTTACCGGTAAGTATTTTTTTCTTTAGCAATTTGTTTTATGAGATAGATATTTACCAATTTGTTATTCTTCATATATTTCGATTGCTTTCTTTCAATAGAAATTCAAAAATTGTGGGACAATTCCAAGGGAAACGGCATGGAGTCATGTTACCTTTCAATGAGTAGGCAAAGATTTGCTTTTCTGCTGAGATGTTTACGATTCGATATATGCATGATAGAGTTTTCACGTACAGAAATTGATAAATTTGCTCCAATCAGAGAGGTGTTTAAAATTGTAAATAATAACTTCCCCAAATTCTTCATTCCGAGTGAATATATCACCATAGATGAGCAGTTATTAGCTCTCCGGGGCAGATGCCCATTTAGGCAATACATTCCAAATAAGCCAGCTGAATACGGCATCAAAACATTCTCACTAGTAGATGCTAAAATGACATATACGTTCAACTTGGAAACATATGTAGGTGTTCAACCGGAGGGTCCATACCGGTTGAGTAATTCACCCATAGACGTTGTACTGAGATTGGTGGAACCGGTAAAAGGATCCCACAGGAATATAACTGGAGACAATTGGTTCAGCAGTATTCCGATGGCCAAAAAATTGTTAGAAACTAAAGGGCTCACATATGTTGGTACCCTCCGGAAAAACAAAACTGAAATCCCCAAGGAAACCAAACAAACACCGCTCTGCATTCTCGTCAATGTTTGATCTTCAAGAAGGCTGCACACTAGTTTCTTACTGTCCAAAAGGAATCGGGCAGTTCTCCTAATCTCAATTTTGCATCATGACTATTATATCGATGAGGAAACAGGTGAGTTGTTTAAGCCTGAAATCGTAACGTGTTATAACCACACTAAAATTGGGGTAGTACTTAAAAATGCTTTTGTTTGCTTTTACAATATATTTTTCAAGATTGTTTTTATTTATAAACCTTTTCTACCATTACAGTAAGGCATAAAGATTAATGATTAGGTAAGTAATTAAATTATAGGATACCAAAAACAAAATCATTCTGTGGGTGACACTGGTCAACCATGCGACCATTCATGTAACTGTTAATCACGCGACTACTCCAGGGTTAATTTTGCAATCCAAAAGAACTATAATAAACCACGTTTATAAATGTAACAATATTAATTTTATTGACAACTATTTACTGTATATAGTACTGTAATTTAATTAACCAGAATAAGTTTTATCACTATCACTTTAATTTTAGTGATCCAAGAACAAATGATGGGAGTGTGAGTCATCATTATGTAGTCACATGTATCCCATATGAATTGTTGAACACAATCAAACTTAAGATAAATTAAATTTAATATTAATATTTTTAAATAGATTTGTTCGCTATCTTCATCATTAACCGAGAAATTTACATTTTTTAGTTTTCAGCCTTCAGTAATCCCCCATTCCCTCATGTCACATAAACTACTCTTTTATATAAAGAACCAGTTCATTCAAAGCCAAATATTTTTTTCACCAGATATTTACTAGATGAGGTAGGTGCCAATGCGTCAACTTTTAACATTTTGCGTTCTTAACTAGAAAATATTTTGTTCTACACCATAATCGATATTTAACCGTTTTATTTAACACTAAAGATCTTAATAGTTTAAGGCTGATTTTGAACCGCAAATAGGAGGGAGGGGGAGAGAGGAGGATTTGCAACTGAGGAGTGGTTGAGAGGAGCCGGCTAGTCAATGTGTTGATCTGACCTGGAATCCATCGTAGGTCCAGCTGCCGAACTTCATCTCGCATCGCTGGTCATCGAACGGGAACCAGGTGATGTCGATCTTGCAGGTGCTCTTGAAGATGCCCGGCGGGACGTAGAGGCAGCTCCCGTTGTTACGCACCACCACGTTCGTAGGATACGTACCGTCGAACCCTTCGTCCGCACTGCAAAACAAAACAGGAAAAAATATTTGATTAATTATGACAGCCCAGCATCTAAAGAATATGTAGTATATTGAAATAAATTTATAATGATATCTCTAAAGTGATAGGGTACTTTGGATGGTCGGGAGGCTGGCCTTCCCTTTGCCAGTGCCGGGCAAGCACAACTGCTCCCATTTCCCCTTCAGTCTCTTTTCATTGCTGTGTGTATAGTAGTCGGGTAATGGCTTTCAAACTGCACTCGTAGTTGGCACAAACCAGTTCATTACTGTATTAGCTTTGCTCTAGAGTCAGTCCTCTCTAGTTAGAGCAATCAAATGTCATCTACAAAACTGTCTTTTATTATAAAAATTAATAAATAGTAATGTAATGTTTGTTTCTCTCTTTATATGTCAAACATTTCTATCCAAGCAGTTTCCGCATTGTCCAGTGAGGTTCGAATTGTTGTCATTCCAAGTACTGAAGTAATATTTATGACTCGTCTAGAAACTAAGCAGATTTCCCTCGTGAAGTTTAATAATAGTTAAATCTACATACTAGTAACACAACACCACCTTGAATATTAAGTAAATAAATATAAATGGTAATAACGAATCTTTCCCCTCCAGGCGGGAAGCGTAAGAAATGTAAACAAACAGGTCTGCCAACCCGACTCTCACCGGAAAGAAAAACAATTACCGATATATATCAGAATATAACATATTAATTTTATTGAAAACTACTTACTATATCTAGTACAGTAATTTATAATGAATCAGAATAATGTTTATCTCAATCAATCAAATTTAAGTAGTCCAAAAACATAAGAGGGGGGGGGGGGTCACCACAGCAAATTTGCATGTATGTAGTATAATAAAGGTCTCTTGAAAACAACATTTGGTATTTAAGGATCGAATAATGTGGATTATTACATAACCGAGTATTGTTAGTTTAACATGAGTAGAAGTGGGGGTTTGCTGAAGGCTGAAAACTATAAAATCTAAATATCTCGGTTAATATTCATGATACAGAAAATATGTATGGAACAATATTTATAGATAATTAAATTTGGAATAAGATTGGTTCTATACAATTTTTCGATCCGCCTTATAGAAACGTATATTTCCGCCATTAACGAACTTGATCTTCCTTTTTACATGAAACGATTAAATTTAGAGTTTGGTAACGATCAAACAAAAACAAAGTCCGTCACGCAGGGGCTGCGTAAACTAAGCAGATTTCCCATGTGAAGTTTTACAATAGAGAAATCTGTCTAATAACAACTGTAGTAGTAAGAAACCTCTAAACCTAAAAAACATTATTTAGGGCGTAATAACCCAGTAGTTTCTAGCCCCAAAAAACAGTTAACCTAACCTCTAAACCTATTCACGAGGGACGATAGTTATGGAAACGGCCACCAGAGCTCACGGCGGAAACTCCGAACAGCCTACTGGTGGCCACACGCAGAATAAAAATGCAAATATCTCGGTTAATATTCAAGATACAGAATAAATGTATATAACAATATTTATAGTAAATTTAATTTGCAATAAGATTAGTTATGTACAATTGTTCGATCCAACGTATAGTAACAGAGATATTTCGAATTTTCGAAAATCCTCCCCTCTAAACCCCCCCTCCCACTGGCCCGATTTCAGCCGTTAACGAACTTGATCTTTAGTTTTACATAAAACGCTTAAATATGAAGTTTGGTAAGGATCAAACAAAAATTGCGACCGCTAGAGCGGTAACCGACAAATATATATAGATAGATATATATATATATAGATATATATATATATACAGTTTTGAACGGGCCTCATTTTCGTCATCTACTAGGTAGGATCGATGGACATTTGAAGAAAAATGTCGAAAATTCCGTCATGAGTACAACCTCAATAGCTGATTTCCCTTAAGGGAAATCTGCTAAAAATTACAACCGCTAGATCGTTAACAGACTAATATATATATATATATATATATATATATATATATATATATATATATATAATTTTGAACGGACCTCATTTTCGTCATCTCCTTATAGGATCAATGGACATTTCAGGAAATTTTTCAAAACTCGGGTCGTGACTACGATTTCAATAGGTGATTTCCCCTAAGGGAAATCTGCTAATACAAAGTCAGTTAATAAAATGAATGTAGGGCAAAGCCAAATATAAGATAAGCAGCAGAAAGGTAGGAAAGAAATGCCAGATTGTGTAAAAACACTTGCATTGCAAAAGACTGAAAATAATCGAGAGTGGACTAATATAACAAACTTGGGGGAAACCTTTTGACCAATGTGATCTCGTTACTTGTAGAATAAATTGAAAGAATCCAGTTATATAAATTTATTTTGCGAATTTTCATACAGGAAAATTCATGCACGAAATAAAACTGTTTTATTTATTAATCAAAAAATTAACATTTTGTATTCAAAATGAGTTGTTTTAAAAATAATAATTGTTTAACATAGTTTTATTATGGCGTTGTAAGTAAATTTGTTTTAGGAAATGTGGGCAGAATATCCAAATATACTTGTATAAATGAACGTTTACAGTATTTGCACATTTAGGCTAAGGGTCGAACAAAGGCATTGTCTATTCTACACACAAATTGGTAATTGGGATTCTACACGTTAAAAAGAAGAACAGGAATGGAGTTTGTTAGGAAGGCCTGAAATTAAAAATACTGATATTTCGTTACCTATTGGGTTTTCAACAAATACGCACATAACAAAAGTTGTTTACTTTGTTATTTAGAGTAACTTTTGTTATACACTTTTTTCGTAAACAAAGTATAAAGGATATATACACTAAAAACAAAAGCGGGAGTCAACAATTTTAAAGGGCATAAAAACTGAACCGAACTGAACGAAACTTCGTAAGTAATATAGTATTAACACCTCCCTGATTATAAGCAATATTAAAATGTTTAGGTACGGACAGGAGTGGGAGTTATTAGGAATGCCTTAAATGAAATATCGCGGTATTTCATTTTCTATTGGGCTATACGGGGGGAGGGACGAAGTAAAAACGAGATAAATGCTAAAAATCAAAGCGGGAGTCAACAATTTATTGTGCACCTACGGTTGTTGGTGGGAAAGGGAATGTGAAATAATTTTAATTTTAAGAATAATTATGAATACTAAGTTTCTTCGTTGGGCATACAATAAATCATTTTAAGAATGGCTATCAAATACATTAAATAGGTATATTTGATGTGTTTGGGGCTGCTTTTGGGAATAGAAATTGTAAATATTACTTTGTTTATAATAAAATATGCTATCCACTAATAATATATTTGTGACGAATAATGTTTCGAACAACGAATTGAGATTGAATAGTAATAACTGTAACAACTACACTTAACGTTTAGTCTGACAAACTCAGCAATAGTTCTTCGAATCTCCACAAAGCTGTAAAATGTAATGAAGTAAAATCTCAGAGGACCTTTCATTGCAGAACATTCACAATCATTATTCTGGCTAAATATTTGCCTAGCAAAGCTACCTCAGTAATGGTTCTTAATAACTATGAATAAATGTAATCCATGATTGTGATTAATATTCTCCACGGTTTTTTCAACAGTGCAGACGGGTTGATCAGGAAATATTTTTTTTCTTTTTAATCTTCATGGCTAAACAATTCTATAAGTTCGCTTTAGTTGCCAAATATTCAGATATATGACCTAAACACAGAGATGGGAAGATGTAAAATTTTGTGCACGTAAAAGCCTTGCCAAAAAAAAAAAAAAAAAAATGTAAAAATACGGCCTGAAATGAAAAATTTCGTTTCATAATGGTTTTTGGAAAAATATGCACATAACAAAAGTAGTTTATTTTGGTACTTAAAGCCACTTTTATTATATACACTTTCGTCGTATACCGAAGTATAAATGAGATATACGCTAAAAACTATAGCGGGAGTCGACAATATTAATGTGCACAAAAGGTTACACCGAACTAAACAAAAGTCGGTACATGAATTGTTAATAATAATGAACTTCAGTTATTACAGCTTTTAAGCCTTAGGATTGCTTAGATATAAGTCTAAAAACATAACATCACCCTTTTTAGCATATATCTCATTTATACTTCGGTATACTACAAAATTGTATATGAAAAAAGTTGCTTTAAGTACCAAAATAAACAACTTTTGTTACGTGCATCTTTTCCCAAAAATATAGTATATAACAAACAAAGCTGTCCATAATTATGAATTTGATGGCCTACTTAATGATTATGATTTATATTTGTATTATATTAACCCTACTGGCAACACTGTAACTGTAGACTTACTATAGAAGTCCGTCACGCAGGGGCTCCATAAACTAAGCAGATTTCCCACGTGAAGTTATACAATAGAGAAATCTCCATACGAGAGCAAAACAGTTACGGCACTAGCTTTTGGCGGGAAACTAGCCATCCGTATCGGCCCACAATTAATAAAAATGCTAATATCTCGGTTAATATTCAAGATAGAGAATAAATGAATGGAACAATATTTATAGTAAATGTAATGTACAATAAGATTGGTTCTATACAGTTTTTTGATCCGACGTATGGTAACGGAGATATTTCGAATTTTCGAAAATTCCCCCTCTAAACCACCCCTCCCACTGGGCCGATTTCAGCCATTAACGAACTTGATCTGTCTTTTTGCATAAAACGATTAAATATCGAGTTTGGTAACGATCAAACAAAAATTGCGACTACTAGAGCGTTAACAGACAAATATATATATATATATAAAATTGTAACGTCTGCCTGTACATTGATTTTTTTCGCGAAATTTCACGTTAACTTTTCGTTTCACATGCCATAGACACCATAACTGCATTTTGTTTCTTCCGTGTATGTGTGTTTGTTTGTTTGTTACCTTTTTACGCATAAACGGCTGAACCGAATTTGATGAAACTTGCAATGTGTATTACTACTCTCCCAACTTAGACTTTAGGCTATATTAAATTTCTCTGAGACAAACAGGAGTGGGGGTTATAAGGGAGGCCTGAAATTCAAAATGTTAATATTACGTTTCCTATCGGTTTTTCGGCAAATATGCCCACAACAAAAGTTGTTTATTTTGTTATTTAGAGTAACTTTTGATATATACATTTCCGTCTTATACTGTAGTGAAAACGTGTTATACTCTAAAAATTATAGCGGGAGTGAACAATATTATTTGGCACAAAAGATTCAACCGAACTAAATAAAACTCGGTAAGTGTATTAGCACTGACGCCTTAATTATCATAAGCCATACCAATATTTCTAGGGACGGGCAGGAGTGGGGGTTGTAAGAGAAGCCTGAAATTAAAAATAGCGGTATTTCGTTTTCTACTGGTTTTTCGGCAAATATGTACATGACAAAGGTTGTTTATTTTGTTATTTAAAGTAACGTTTGTTATATTTACTTTTGCCGTATAACAAAGTATAAACGAGTTATACATTAAAAACTGAAGCGGAAGCCAACAATTTGTTTGGGCACTAACGATTGAACCGAACTTAACAAAGCTCGGTATGTGAATTAGCATTAATTCTTCCATTATTTTAAGCTATATTAAAATTTTTAGGTTAAAAAAGCAGGAAGGGCAGGAGTGGTGGTTATAAGAGAAGCCTGAAATAAAAATTCGCCATATTACATTTTCTGTTCGGTTTTCAGTCACTGTTGGTATTTGTACCGTATCAAAGGAAAGGAAGTTTCATTCAATGGACAGAGTACTTTCTATGATTATGAATTATATATATAAAAAAAAAAAAACTAAATGCAAAGTACACAGGAAATATAAAAATATTGTGGACAGTGAAGCCTTACATAACAAATAAGTTTATTATTAACAAATCCACTCCAACGAAGGGTATACATTATAATATTAATAATAATAATAAAAAAA
The DNA here is from genome assembly GCA_019009955.1 of Riptortus pedestris. Classification (NCBI taxonomy): domain Eukaryota; kingdom Metazoa; phylum Arthropoda; class Insecta; order Hemiptera; family Alydidae; genus Riptortus; species Riptortus pedestris. The sequence goes on from CM032233.1 coordinate 3,173,898, forward strand.
TATTGTGGAAAGTAAAGGCTTGCCAAAAAAAAAAATGCCATCTTCATTAAGACAAACGAATTCCCGAGCGAAGCCGGGTACCTTAGCTAGTATATATATATATATATATATATATATATATATATATATATATATATATATAAACATAAACACACACACACAATTTATAATTTGGAACGGAACATTTATAATTTCGTCATCTGCTAGGTCTGCCTCTGGCTTTCGTGGGGTGTTCCTCATGTTTAGTTTTTTTCCAGCATATGAGGCTTTTTTTTTTTTTTTAGGGTAAGTCCTTACTTTTTTTTACTGTGGAATTCTAGAGGCTAGTTGTACAGTAGTTAGGGTGCTTTTATTATTTTTTTTTATTAGTTAATCTGTCTGGGTAGACCCATTGAGTAATGTACAGGGAGAGAGGTTGTTAAGACTCCCCTCAGGTGACTGGCTGGCCACGATCCCTTTTATAGCTCAGTTTGTATTTGGGATTAGGTGGAGGAGGTAGCTCGGCCCTCCTTGTGCCCCCCCCCCACATTGGTGTTCGGCCCTACTGAGCTTTGCATATTGTTGGCGGTCTGTTTCTTGTTGAATGGTTTTGCACCAACATTATAGGCCCCTCGGTCACGAGATATTGAGGTTTTCGTCTCCTCTGAGAGAGATGAAGTTTTTAACCGATGTTCTTGTTTTGTTTTTGCAGTTTTTTTTTTGGTTCTTGAGGGGTCCTTTTTGGGTTTTTTCCAACTGAGGCGTCGTTTTTTCGTTGTTTTGGTAAGGGGAGTTAGGTGGTTTTCTGTAGTTATTAGTTCAATTTGGTTGTCATTTAGTTTTTGTTTATTATTTGGAGTACTTGCAGGAGGGCGGAGATTTGCTCCCATTGCGCGGAGGAGGGCCATAAGTGGGAAGCCTGTACCAAACTGGGTTCTCCGGAGGTTTGTACGGCGATCAAGAGGCGTAATGATTACTCTGTCCTATCGCGTGGCATTAAGTCGGATCAGCGGAATCGAATATGGCTGATTCTGGGGTCATTGTGGTCGGGGCTTTGCCACTGCCAAGGGTCTGGCATGCATTCAAAGCAGGCTCATCCGGTGGGACACAATGCTGCCATTCGAAGATTACAGGTGAGGCGAAGATGTGACCCAGAGGAGCTGTGGTGTTTGGCATCCGAGGAACTGAGGCCGGTTTCGAAGGAGATCAGAATGCCCAGCTTTCCGAGATCTTGGAGGAGCGTTCTGCTGATACGATTAAGAGGGCAAGGATTAAGCCATTGTACAAGGTGTAGATGCAGAGGATTCGACTCGTGAAGGCAGAGGGCAGTCTGGCGAGGAGGCGTAGAGTCATTTCCAAACACTGCTACATATAAAGGAATTTGGGCCTAGTCGACTGCGAAGGAGCTTAGGAGTATTGGCGTGGGAAGCAGAGCCCTGCACTGGATGAACCTGCGGATACTCAGAGATGGCAATATGAAATGCAGGACATTTAGGAAAATTGCCCGCCAGCAAACAGGGTGCATCGTCGGCTCCGGAGGACGGACGTAGCCCAGGGTAAAACTGGATCACTTCTGTGTGAGTTGCCTCAAGATGTAGCCGGTATGTTGCCTAATCTTCTATAAATATGTTATGTATTTTTATCTCGACATTATGATTGATTTTGTATGGACTAGCAGAGCTGTTTGTTTTTTCTGTTGTGATAGTTTTGTTTTTTATTTTTTGTTTATCACCATTATATTTATGTATTTTGTACTTTTTTGTGTGCGTTAAGTCTAGGTTAGGGTGTGTCCCAGATGTGTCAGGCATGCTTAGGCGAGTCATCCAAGCCGGGGTAGGCTCAATCTTAAAGGGAGTAGCTAGCACAAATGCATAGACATTATTTATTTATTTTTTTATGTTTGTTATGTAATTTGTTAAATGGAGTGATTAATGCAATGTAATAAATGATCGCAAATATGATTTTTATATATGGCCGATTAACATTTGAGAGAATTTTTCGAAAGTCGAGTTTTTAATAAAGGTCTCTTGAAAACAACATTTGGTATTTAAGCATTAAATAAAGCGGTCCATGATGCAACAACGTATTGCTATTCTGACATAAGCGTGAGTGAGGGTTTAATGATGGCAAAAACTAAAAAATGCTACTATCATGGTTAGCATTGAAGATTGAGTATAAATGTCCATAACGATACTTACAGTACATTTAATTTGTAATAAAAATTCTTCTATCCGACGTATAATAACTGAAATATTTTGAGTTTTCGAAACTGCCCTCTAAACCACCCCCTCCCATTGGTCTGTAGTCAGCCAACAGTGAACTCGATCTTTAGTTTTGTATAGAACGCTTGTGTATCGAGTTAGGAAACTATCGAACAAAAATTTCGACGGAAGACAGTTACAGACAAATATCTATATATAATATTGTGCTGACCTCGTTTCTTTCATCTTGTAGGTAGGATTGATGGATATTTGGGGAAAATGTTCCGATAATCAGCTGTATAAGTACTACCACAATAGCTGATTCTCCTTAGGAGCTTATCAGTGAGGTCGTATCAGTAAAGTTTGCGGGGAAATATGTTTTATATTGGTGACCCTGAGCCATGAAGCAATGAAACAAAGGAGAACATATTTGACGGCGGGCGGTAGGTTCAACAGAAAGTCGAGACATAAAATATAATGGATTTTCCTTCATTTCTGGCGTATAATTAAATGGATATTTTCAATTTTTGTAATTCCCCCTCAGAACCCCCCCCCCTCCCCCCCATTCCACCCGGTACGATTTCAGCCGTTAAAGAACTCGATCTTTATTTTTACATAAAACGTTTAAATATCCAGTTTGGTAACGATCACAAAAATATTAGCACCACAAGATAGACAACAGCGCAGTATATACGTACATATATATATATATATATATATATATATATATATATATATATATATATAGCTCAGATACCCGGCTTCGTCCGGGAATTGATTTGAGGCTGAATGGTGATGGTATTTTTTTGGCAAGGCTTTATTTTTCACACTATTTTGACATTTACCCATCCCAGTGATTAGGGTTTATACCCGTTGTTGGCATTGGTTAATAATAAAATTAATTTTTTATGTAAGACTTCACTGTCCTCCGTATTGTAAAATATTAACGTAGATTTAAATTACTTTTTCCAGGTGAGGTACCTGATAGTTCAAATTGGAATGAATTGTGGAGCATATCAATATTTCTACGCAAATTACTTGCTCCACACATTGTTCCTGAAGAAATGTATAAAACAAAAGTTAATCTAAATAACAAAGTAAACAACTTTTGTTATGTGCATGTTTGTCGAAAAACAAATAGACAATGAAATATCGCGAATTTTTATTTCAGGCCTCCCTTATAACCCCCACTCCCGTTCTAACCTAAACATTTTAATATAGCTTATAAACATGGAAGAATGAATGCTGATTGACATACCGAGTTTTGTTAAGTTCGGTTCAATCGTTAATGCCCAATAGTTCGACTCCCGCTTTAGTTTTTAGTGTATATCTCGTCCAACAACGGGTATTAACCCTTAACACTGGGACGGGTAAATGTCAAAATATTGTGCAAAGTAAAGCCTTGCCAAAAAAATACCATCACCATTCATCCTCAAATGAATTCCCGAGCGAAGCCGGGTATCTGAGCTAGTATATATATATATACAGGGTGTCCCCAAACCAAACGGCCAAACTTCAGGGATCGATAGAGGATCGAAAAACTAAGAAAAAAAGTCCTCTGGCATATGCCTCGTTTTCGCTTCGTTTTTGAGAAAATCACAAAAACCTGAAAATAGTTGTGCAAAAAGTGTATTTATTTTTTTTTAATAATGTATTTAAATTACAAAAACCTATTGGCTTTTTGAGTAAGCTTAATTTTTTAATTTACGAGGAGTAAATTTAGAAAACGTGAATATTCTCACGCTTTCCTTATCAATAAAACGTCTAGGTTGAGTGTTTAAACTTAAAAAGAAAGGATTAAAATGTTTACTATCATTTTAATCCTTTTTGGGGGGAATCCAGCCTCGCATTCTCACATTAGTGGTGTTGCTAGTACTGTTCAGTGAAGTCAACAAATATGGCTAGATTTACCAACGCTGAATACGCGGACATAGTCTACGTCTTCGGATTCTACGATGACAATGCACGTCAGGCAGTTCGGGAATATCGCAGACGGTTTCCTGACCAAGAAACCCCACACAGAGGTGTTTTACCAGCACTTTCAGAAGGCTTCGAGAGACTGGGTCCTTCTCATGTACTCGTCGTGGAAACCGTATGCAGGCTCCGATGGAAGCCGACCTGAGGCGGAGGGAGAGGATACTGAGGCACTTCAATACCAACCCTAGCACAAGCGTCCGGAGAGCTGCTTCAGTTCTAAGCATACCAAAGACAACCATTTGGCGCACATTAAGGGCTGACCGCAGGCATGCTTACCATGTACAAAAGGTTCAAAATTTAATACCCGCTGATTATCCCCGCCGATTAAATGTTTGTAATTGGTACAAAGAACAATTGCAAAACGATGTAAACTTAAGTTCGAAAGTAATCTGGACGGACCAAGCGACTTTTACACGTGCGGGCATATTCAATCAAAGAAACTGCCACCTTTGGCCACATGAAAATCCCCGCGCTGTTAGAGAATTTCTCTACCAGCATGAGTTTTCTGTAAACGTGTGGGTCGGTCTTTGTTATAATCGCATAATAGGTCCCGTATTTTTACCTGCTCGACTTCACGCTGAAAGTTATCATCTATTCCTGGAGAATGACTTACGGGCACTTTTGGAAGATATCCCTTTGGAAACAAGGCTTGAGAGCTGGTTTCAACTCGATGGTTGTCCTGCACATTACGGAAGGGCCGTACGAGACTGGTTGGACATCAACTACCCAGGTCGCTGGATAGGACGAGGTGGGCCGGTGCCTTAGCCTCCCCGGTCGCCACTAGATTTCTTCGTGTGGGGATACGTGAAAGAAAAGGTCTACCGAGAGCCCGTCCGCACAAGGGATGACCTCATCGAGCGCATCAGAATGGTTTGCAACCAGCTCACGGCAGAACAATGTTTAGATGCAGTGCGATCTGTGAGTACGCGATGTGATGCGTGTATTGCAGCGAGAGGCTAGCACTTCGAACAACATTTACGTTGACGCTTTAGAAATTAACGATGTAATTTTAGAGAAGGTAAAACCTTCAAAATTTTCAGGTTTTTTTTTCTCACTAAGGTAGACCCATATAAAAACTGAAACATTTATGTTTTCCAAGTAAGAATATTTAATTATTTTATTAATTTTCTAAATTTTTAATCTTTTTTTATGTTTTAATCTTCAGTTATTGTTCATAATGTTATCTACTTTAAATAGGTAATTGTATTGGAATAACATTTATTGCTAAAATTCATTCAAGGAATAAAATCCGCTCTTCCATTGGCCTTAACTAGTTTTTGGACAACTATTTTTAGTTTTTTGTGATTTTCTCGAAAACGAAGCGAAAACGAGGCATATGCCAGAGGACTTTTTGTTTTAGTTTTTCGATCCTCTATCGATCCCTAAAGTTTGGCCGTTTGGTTTGGGGACACCCTGTATATATATATAATTTTGAAAGGAATTCATTTTCATCATCTCCTAGTTAGGTTTGATGGCCATTCGAAGACATTTCATTGCAAATTGGCGTCATTAATCTAACCTTTATAGCGGATTTGCCAAGAAGGGAAATCTTAGTTAAATCTGCTAAAATCAAGTTTACTGAATACGGAGAATATTAGAATAAAGAGGAAAGTGTATAAACAAAGGAGGTACACATAAATCAAAGAACAACCGCCTCCATTACAAATACTATAGTAAAATGATAATTGAATTTGAGTTAGTAGTTGAAATACTTTTCAATAGCATATGGGATAAGTGATGTATCTATGCAAATTTGCCTTGATAACTTTAGGAGGATTGTCTGAGGTTATGAATCCTGGCTATGCATATATGCCTTCAAGTTTACCACCACACTCGCTCAATTTGAATATTCCAATTTGTAGCCTCGATTTAGTTTGCCATTTAGTGCTGGCAAGTAACTAACGCTTGTTTTGCATATATCAAAGGACTGTATAATTAAAGTGAAAGATGGGACTGTTTGGTAGGGCCGCTTCCCCCAACGCTTCAATAGGAAACAGTCTACTCCATTTATTAAATTCCCTCCCATTAGTACATAACAACTTGTTTTTCACATTCCCTTAATGGAAATCAGCTATTGAGGTTGTAGCCATGCTACTTTTGAAACATTTTGCTCAAATATCCATGGATCCTACCTAGAAGAAGTTGTGTGTGTGTGTGTGTGTGTGTGTGTGTGTGTGTGTGTGTATATATATATATATATATATATATATACATATATATATACATTCTCTTGTCCCCCCCCTCCCCCGTCTTTTGTTCTTGGACTACTAAAGTTCGAGTGATTGAGATAAAAATTATTCTGATTCGTTGCAAATTTCAGTACTAGATATAGCAAATAGTTTTCATTAAAATTAATATGCTATATGAATCTGAGCTAGTATATATATACTAGGTAAGGTACCCGGCTTCGCCCGGAAATTCATTTGAGGCTAAATGAAGATGACATTTTTTTGCCAAGGCTTTTATTTCCACAATATTTTGATATTTCCCAGTCACAGTGTATAGGGTTTACGCCCATCGTTGCTGTGGATTTGTTAATAATAAATGTATTTGTTATTTAAGACTTCACACCTCCTCAATATTTTTATATTTCCCGTCTCCTGGACATGTATTTTCCTTTATAACGTATTGAACAGTATAATTCATAATCGTAGAAAGTATTCTCTCTTCCAAACCATGTATGAATAAAAGTTCCTTTCACTTCATACAGTACAAAGCTTAATGGTGACAGCTGTTTTAGGTACGTCATAACCACTATTAAAAATACTCTTATGTAAGTCTCGATTGTAAACTGTATATTAATATTGGTGTTCAGTAAAGTATATCATAAATTAACGGAGCAGAGTAAATAAATACCAGAAATAACTGGGTGGACCTCCCCAGCATTCATCCTTTTAAATTATTTATTTATGGTAATTAAAGAAATTCACATTCCTGAGAATAAAACTACATTGCTATAAGCATCAATGAACATGTTAACATAGACCAATACGCAGGGAAGCGGCAAAACTGATAGGACAAAGGAAGTAGCTTGATGCCTCCCTAGCCTCAGTGCTGCCAACTTGATATTCATTTATGATATCAATCCTGTAATACATTAAATTATGTCAACAAATCAGATTACATTATCTATACAATACTAAAACTGTGTGTTTAAATATTTTTCAAGTTTTAATTAAATGAAGTATTAAATACACATAGGGAAAACCGGCGTTTCTCATGAATTAATGTTTGGGATAAGAGAAGGGGGGAGGGGTTCAGTATCCTTTACGTGGTGCAATCTGCTGCTGTCGTTAAATAATAACAAACATTTGAATTATTAAGGATAACATTTCAACATGGGTTGCAATTAATATATCCAGGTGAGGTACCTGGTAGTTCATATTAGAATGAATTATTGAGCACTTACTTACTTAGTACCTTATATTACAAAAAAAAATATAAAACAAATTACTCTAAATAAAAAAGTAAACAGCTTTCGTTATGTGCACGATTGCCCGAAAAACAAATAGAAAATGAAATATCGCGAATTTTCATTTCAGGCCTCCCTCATAACTCCCACTCCCGTTTGGACTTAAAAATTTTAATATATCTTATAATCATGGAAGAATTAATGCTAATTCACATACAGAGTTTTGTTAAGTTCGGTTCAATCGTTAGTGCACAACAAAATTGTAGGCTCCCGCTCTAGTTTTTAGTGTATATCTCGTTTATACATTGTTATACGACAAAATTGAATATAACAAAAGTTACTTTAAATAACAAAATAAACAACTTTTGTCATGTGCATATTTGCAGAAACCCAATAAAAAACGAAATAACGCTATTTTTAATTTCAGGGCTCCCTTATAACCCCCACTCCTGTTCGTCTCAGAAAGTATTAGTATAGCCTAAAGTCTAAGTTGGGCTAGTAGTAATACACATACCAAGTTTCATAAAATTCGGTTCAGCCGTTTATGCGTGAAAAGGTAACAAACAAACAGACACGAAAGAAACAAAATGCAGTTATGGTGTCTATGACATGTGAAACGAAAAGTTATCTTGAAATTTTGCGAAAAAAATCAATGTACAGACAAAGGTTACAATTTTATATATATATATATATATATATATATATATATATATATATATATATATATATTTGTCTGTTACCGCTCTAGCGGTCGCAAATTTTCTTTGATCGTTACCAAACTTGATATATAATCGTTTTATACAAAAAAAAGACCAAGTTCGTTAATGGCTGAAATCAGACCAGGGGGAGGGAGGGGGGTTTAGAGGGGGAGAATTTAGAAAATTCTTAATATTTCCGTTATTATGCGTCGCATCGAAAATTTGTATAGAACCAATCTTATTGCAAATTTAATGTTCTATAAATGTTGTGATGTACATTTTTTTCACTATCTTGATTATTTACTGAAATAATCGCATTTTTTAGTTTTGGGTCTTTAGTAAAGCCCCACTCCTACTCATCTCATATTTTCAATATTCTATTATGTTATGAAGCAATTTATTTGAAGCTTAAATACCAAATATTGTTCTCATTGAACTTTTAAGTTTTGAGATAAATGCAAATACGTGGCGCACGTGGGAAATCTGCTTAGTTACCGCAGCCCCTGCGTGACGGACTTTTTCAAGTAAAGTAATTGTAATTGAAATTTCACAACTACAGTTAGTAGTTGAGAAAATGAGTAGTTCCAAAAACAACTACAGTTCGTAATTGTATCTTTTAATTGTAAAACCACCATCCGTCCATGGAAATATTCGACAAGAGACAACATAAGAGATGAGGTTGTATTAGGAAGACTCTGAATTGGGCACACACGACTTACGCATGGCTATCTTATGACAAAAGATCAACTCCCGATTTGTGAGAAATATAACACAGAACTGACTATATATCACATATTAATGGAATGCCATAAGTATACAGATATTAGAAACAAATACAATATTTCCAATAGTATAGAAGTGGCCCTTGGAGATGACCCGAAAGAACTCGATAAATTGTTTAATTTTGTAAAAAACACGAGTTTATACAAAGAAATTTAAAGTGCAATTGCTCGTATCCTCGTTTATATTGTTAAAATGGCGGTATGGATGAGGATACCAAAATGTGAATTATAAATATTACAGGGCGATGATAACCTGGTAGTTTTTCGCCCTTAAACCCTATACAACAACAACAATTGTATCTGTAGTTGTAGTTGCAACTACAGTTACTTGAGTAGTTACTTTAAAAACTGTGAAACACTGACTGAATTAGTTGAGGCTTTTCAGAAATATCTACATCCAATGTCTTTATATTCAAAAGTTTATTATATTACATATATTACATTATTATTATAACTGAAAATAATTTTAATGCAAATAAATGAAAACTAACAAAAATAATATGTAAATTCCTTTTTATATTTTCCCGAGTCGAATGAAATTAAATAATACTTTTAAAGTATATAATAATGAAATTAGTTATTAAAATTACTCTTAACTCAGAATTTTTGTCAGACAGTCTATTTGATATTGGTGCTTTTGCCATCGCGGCAAAAGAAAATAATCTCTCTATTGCTCTACTCCAAAGAATAAGGAGTTCTTGTCCTCACTTTCACTGTCACTCATTGTAATTTGTTTCAAAAATCATTTCGTCGTACCGAGGACTGGTGACGGATATAGAAGACAGGCTGTAGAGCCTTTGAGAGAGTGGCAAGAGCCGATCGACGGAACAAGGGAATGGACTGATGAGGAGCGGGCACCTTCAGTTATTCAGACATATTCTGTTTGACATATTCTCTGCACCAATTGAACACGGCTCTTCTCAGATGATCCATTCATCACCACCACGAATGTAAATATTTATATAGAGGGATCAAAATATATTCGCTCTTTGGAACGTAAAAACAGCTGATCTATATGTAGTTGTATTTATTACTCAATAACTACAGTTACAATTACAACTAGTAGTTGTAATTATTTTTATAACTACTTTTTATTTCGACTAGTAGTTGGATTTATGAATACCAACTACAATTACTGTAATTGCGAAACCAAGAAAATGCAACTACAGTTACCAATTACTTTTTTCCATTTTTGAGGTGCTGGATGGTGAAGGAATTATTATCTCAGGTAAGAAAAAACGCCTCGTTCCTTCACTGTTCTTTATTCGATGTGACAGAGCGCTTTCAGAGCATACGCTCCATCATCAGTGCCCTGCTCTTCACAATGATGCGACAGGAACCAAGGATTCCCTGTGACTCCCACAGTCCCAGAGTCACAGGGAATCCTTGGTTCCTGTCACATCATTGTGAAGAGCAGGGCACTGATGATGGTGCGTATGCTCTGAAAGCGCTCTGTCACATCGAATAAAGAATAGTGAAGGAACGAGGCGTTTTTTCTTACCTGAGATAATTACTTTTTTGTAACTGTAGTTGCAATTACATAACTAGTATTTATTAGTTGAAAAAGTAGTTAATTACAAAAGTGTTTAATTACTGCCCAACTCTGGCGTAAACTAAGCAGACTTCCCATGTGAAGTTTTGCAATAGAGTAATCTGCATACTAGTTACAGTAGTAGTAACGAGTCTCTAAACCGATTTCACGAGAGCCGAACAGTTACGGAAACGGCCGAAGTTGCTTTCGGCGGAGTCACAAATAGACACACAACAACAACAAACAAACACACACGAAAGAAACAAAATGCAGTTATGGTCTCTATGACATGTGAAACGAAAAGTTATCGTGAAAATTCGCGAAAAAAATCAATGTACAGACAGAGGTTACAATTTTATATATATATATATATATATATATATATATATATATAGATTTAATAAATATATCATATATATAGCAAAAGAATTAATATGGGACGTGTTAAGTTAATGTTATTATTTTTTTAATGTTTTTTGTTAAAAGGGATAGCCCCTGAAGAGTTGGCAAATAAGCCACGAAACATGAAGGGCAGTTTCAATAAAGTTTGCACCGAAAAGAATGTTTTTTATTGGAGACCCTTGACATAAAATGTTTAAGAATATATAAATAATATTGAGTCCAGAATGAGAAGAATTGTCTGCTTTGTTACACCGTAATCTAGTTCCTGCGGCCATTCCTTAAGAGCAATCACCTATTCACACCTCCAAGGAACACACCATCAAGTTTGAAGAAAATGTTCAAATATTTGATAAAGAATGAAATATTACTAAACAATAATTAATGAGAACATTCCCATAATAAAAATAGAAAAAAGTCAGTAAACAAAATAAAACGCAGTCACGCAGGGGTTGCGTAAACGAAGTAGATTTCCCACGAGAAGTTTTACAATAGAGAAATCTGCCTACTGCTAACACTTAACACCACCGTGAATAAATACAAACAGTAATGAGAAATCTTTCAGCTAATTTTATTAAGCTCCCAACGGAAACGGCTTCTGAATTATGAACAAACAGGTCTACCAACCACTCAGAGCTGAACAGATAGATAGACATATTATTCACGGAAAGAAAAACAATTACTGATATATATATCTGAATATAACACAATAACATTATTGCAAACTATATACTATATCTAGTACTGCAGTTTATAATGAATCAGAATAATTTATATTTTAATAACTCAAATTTTAGTAGTCCAACAACTAAAGAAGGGGGGGGGATCAACAGCAAATATTTGCATATATCTCACAAAGTAAAATGCTAGAAGACAATAACGGTTAGGTTACATGAGAGCCGAACAGTTACGGAAAAGGCCAAACTAATCAGGAAACTTACAATAGCCGCATGCTCACTTAATAAAAATGCATATATGTCGATTAATATTAAAGATAGAGAATATGTGTATATAACAATATTTGTAGTAAATTCTATTTGTAATAAGATTGTTTATATAAACTTTTTCGATCCGACGCATAGTGACGGAGATAGTTCGAATTTTCAAAAATCGCCCCCTCTAAACCCCTCCTCCCAATGGTCCGATTTCAGCCATTAACCAACTCCGTGTTTCTTTTTACATAAAACGATTAAATATCGAGTTTGGGAACGATCAAAGAAAAATTGCGATCGCTAGAGCGTTAACAGGCATATATATATATATATATATATATATATATAAAATTTTGAACGGACCTCATTTTCGTCATCTCCTTGGTAGGATCGATGGGCATTTGAAGAAATGTGTCGAAAATCGCGTCATAAGTACGACCTCAATAGCTGATTTCCTTTAAGAGAAATCTGGTAGAAATCTATAAGTAGGAAGCAAAAAACAAGAAATCACGAATAACTTCCTTAATACTTGATGTTGAATTTAAAAATTGAAGGGACAATGAAAAAATAAACCAGCCCCATCTGTTATCAACTAGGCCAACCAAGGATGCCCCCCTGAAGAGTGCTGAGCTCTATTGCCTACTTGTGTAAACACTACCTGAGAGGGCATCCTTGGGTTCAAAGGGCAGGTTGATAAAGGAACAGGATCAGAACAGTAGAGTGAGTAGAGCCTCTCATGAGTGGGAGCAGCTTTGGTTACAGCCTTTTTAACATCCAACATGAGTGAGTAAAGGAAGGAGCATCCAGGGGGAGACCAGGATGGAGGGAGAAAGAGGGAGAGCACCGGAACAGCATCGAGAACATCATCACCATATCAACAGCATCCCTTGAAGTAATCATTAATCTACTAACACATATCTGCCCTGCAATAGTCCATCCCCCAATATCATGTAAATTATCCAATATAATATTAATAGTAATAACCGTCTTATACATCAACATGGTCTTCCGGTATCAAATCATATACAACTCCCATGAACCACAGCAACTCTCTTAAAATATTGCAAGCCGTTAGCGGGTAAGGCCGAAGGGCTTGCAAATTCACTTGAGTTACGAAAAAATGCATAGAATAACCATTGTAGAACATCATTAGTTTATCAGGATTATAACATTTGTGATCCCACTCATTACAACCGAGATATATTGAATTTTGGAATTCTCCCTCCCTTCTAAGCCCCCACTATTCCAGCTCCAAATTATGCTAGTAACAAATATGATCTTTAGTGTTGACTAAAACAGTTAAATATCCAGTATGGCAGAAATCAAATAAACATTTACGTGACAAGAACGTTAGATCTCAATTGATCACACAACATATTTGCATGTATCTTGCATAAAAAAGGTCTCTTGTAAACAATACTTAGAATTTAAGCTAAGAATGATTAGGTTCATGATATAACAGCTCATTGTTACAATGACATGAGTAGGAGTGGGGGTTTAATGAAGGCTCAAAACTAATAAATCCTAATATCTCGGTTAATATTCTTGATTGCAAAAATATATATATACAACAAACTTTTATTGAACAATAAATTAATCAACAATATTTCTCCTATACACTATTTCGATCCGACGTATAACAACGGAAATACTTTGAATTTTTAAACGTTTAAGTATCGAGTTTGGTAACTATCAAACAAAAATGGCGACCGATAGAGCGGTAACAGACATAGATAACAAATATATATATATATATATATATATATATATATATATATATATATTTATATATAGTATTGAAGAATAAATGAGTCCCTAGTCAAACCTTCTCCGCTGTTTGACGCACTTTTGAATAACTCAAAGCATAATCATCGATAGCATTTATTATGATTAAATATCATGTATAATGTACATATTCCATGTCGAAATCCAACCCTAGTACACGTCGTGAGTTAGTTATACATAATAGTAAATGTGAGTACAAAGCGAATACAACATTTCACAGGAAATAAGTTAACACAATTAACTTGTTAGCTTCCCAACAACTTCAGCATCAACATTGATTCACTTAAATTATTTATTTAAATAATTAAAAAAACACATATTTTCTAGTAATTTATATACCTGGTGTAAATAGCAGTGGTACCGTAAAAATAATTTAATTTATATTCTAAACTTGAGGTGAGGAAAGGAGATCGTAGCCCTCCCTGCAACCTCGAATCATATTCGGTATAATGACATTACCAAGTAACGTTTAATAGTTACAGATAGTACATAATCATTTCAATAACCTCAGAATAGTGGAGGAAATAAGATAATATATATCACCCGTATATATATATATATATATATATATATATATATATATATTCTACAGAACTTCAGCTATCACATGTTGAGCAAGGTTAGCTTGAATTTATTAATCCAAATGCTCTTATAGTTTGAATTTTTATTGGAAATAAATAACGAAGTTATTTTCTACTTTATATAAAAAAACAATTAAGAGGGGGGATAAGGAGGGGGGGGGTATACTTATTATCTCCCTTATCCAAATCATAGTTTGAAATATCATATAAGTCTAAAAAACATAACATGATTTGTCATTATATGTCATTATTACAAACACTTTAATGAGTAATAATAAAATTGGAGACCCCCGCTATATATTTTAGCGTATATCTCATTTAATCTTCGGTATACGATATATCAAAATTTATTCTAAATAACAAAATAAACAACGTTTATTATGTGTATCATTGTCATTGTTGTGTATGGGTTGGATGAATGGAGATCTGAGGATATGTTTCGAAAATTGCCTCATGAGTACGACCTCAATAGCTGATTTACCTTAAGGGAAATCTGCTAAAACACAGACTCACAAATAGTTGGATAAATCGACCTTTTATAGACAAATGTGAACATGCTCCTATAGCAGCTCGGAGAAGGAACCTCATAAAAGTACAATATTAAGGAGACTCATATTAATAAATCAAATCCCTGAATTGCATACATATTTAAAAAAAAACTGCACTCATTGAACCAGAATTTACGTTGAACGAATTCGTGTGGTGGCGCACCAAAATGTGTTGTGTCCGTTTATTTCATAAGGTTTTAGGTTGAAAAACTACTAGGTTATCATTGCCCTGTAATATCTATAATTCTCGTTTTGGTTAAGCACCTGCATTTTGAGAGTCAGCTGTGTTTATGAAAATTGTCAATATTGGAATTTTTGTAAATTTTGTATTGTAATTATATCCTATTATCATTCATATCGCCATATACAATTTATCAATATAAACGAGGATACAAAACCGCCCGTCACGCAGGGCTAAAACTAAGCAGGTTTCCCTCGTGATGTTTAACAATAGCTAAATCTACATACTGGTATCACAACAACACCGCGAATATTAAGTGAATAAATGCAAACGATAATAAGAAACCTCCAGAGGGGAAGCACCTGAATCGTAAACAAACAGGTGGTGCCAACTTCCCACAGGAAAGAAAAACAATTACTAAAATATATCAGAATATAGCATATTAATTTTATTGAAAATTATTTACTATAACTAGTACTGTAATTTGTAATGGATCAGAATAATTTATATCTAAATCAGACAAATTTTAGTAGTCAAAGAACTTAAGAGAGGGGGGGGGGGTCACCATAACATATTTGCATTTATCTCGTATAATAAAGGTCTATTGAAAACAATTTATGGTATTTAAGTTTCGAATAACGTGGTTCATTACTTAACAGTGTATTTTTTAGGTAACATGAATAGAAGTGAGGGTTTTCTGAAAGCTGAAAAATGCAAATATCTCGGTTAATATTCAAGATAGAGAATAAATGCATATTTCAATATTTGTAGTACATTTAATTGGCAATATGATTGTTAAATACAATTTTTCGATCCGACGTATAGTAACGGAGACAATTGGAATTTTCACAATGCTCCCCCTTTAACCCTCCCCCCCTCCCACTTGTTCGATGCAATAAGATTGGTTCTATACAATTTTTTGATGTAACCCCTAGACTGGTAACAGACATATATATATATATATATACAGTTTTGAATCGACCTCATTTTCGTCATCTACAAGTTAGGATCGATGGAAAAATGAAGAAGAATTTCGATGATTCCGTCATGAGTACAACCTCAATAGCTGATTTCCCTTCAGGGAAATCTGCTAATAAACAAACATCCAATAGGTACCAAGGTTTTTTTTCATAAAGCGTAAAGTGGCTGATTTTGCATAAGGGAAACCTGCTAAAATAATAATCCGACGTTTCCAGACGAACTTTTCGAATAAGTATTGTACTATAGTGAGACTAGAATAATTGGGGTGAGTATTGCTGTGTGCAAGTGGCATAGCCTAGCTTTGGAGTCGGCAATTGGTGAAAAGGACTCATCTAAGGATGTTCACAATGGTACAACTTACTTCATTAAGGTCGGCCATTAACTCCTGACTGTCTGGGCAAGTCATTAACAGCTCCAACTAGGTGTTAACGACCAACGGAACCATCCAGCGGCGGTAACTCACTGTAATTTTCCTCCGTGGGGCCCATTCTTAACCGGAGCCCAGTCACATTATTACTACCCCTCCCCCCCCCCCTCAGATTCATTTGTGCTCAGATAGAATCATTTCGCTACTTCTCCAAGGGGATTTTACTGCTTTCCCTTCCCCACATTCATGTGTGACTATGTATTAGCGGGTTTCCCTTCAGCAAGTCTGCTCGATCCTACCAAGGAAGGGACGAAAATCAGACCCTCATGTCTGTTACGAATCTAGTTGTCGAAATCGTTACCAAACTCAATATTTAAACATTTTATGTAAAACTGAAGATCAATTACGTTAACGGCTGAATTCGGTGGAGTGGGAGGGGCGGGTTTAGAGGGGAGAATTTCGAATATTCATAATATCTCCATGATTTTTATGTTTTTAATTGACGTGTAAAGCAAT
The DNA here is from genome assembly GCA_019009955.1 of Riptortus pedestris. Taxonomy (NCBI): domain Eukaryota; kingdom Metazoa; phylum Arthropoda; class Insecta; order Hemiptera; family Alydidae; genus Riptortus; species Riptortus pedestris. Next base: position 3,190,768 of record CM032233.1, read on the forward strand.
AAATACTGCGACACGCATGGTGTTGCGTAAGATAAGCAGATTTCCCACCTGATGCTATAACACACTACTCATCTCGCCACATATTTGGACTGAAGAACCAGGAAGTACGAACAACTCCCTTAATATTTGAGTTAGTAATAAATACATTGAACATCAATATTTTAACGTGATTGTTTTTATAACATTATTCGACCCGAATTATAATAACTCAGGTATTTTTAATTTTCGACCCCCCCCCCTCTCTAAACCCCCTGATACCTGCTCCAATTTGTACCAATAACAAATATGATCTTTAGTGTTGACAAAACAGTGATTTATCAAGTATGGTATAAACCAAATAGACATTTTCGAAACAAGAACTTAAAACCTTAATTGATTTCATCACACAACGAATTTGCATTTATCTTGCATAATAAAGGTCTCACGGATCAATATTAACGCTTTGAATAAAGAGTTTCATGTTATAACAGCTTACAGTTATGATGACATGAATAGTAGTGGGAGTTTACTGAAGACAGAAACTAAACAATCCAAAAATTTGGGCTAATATTCATATTATAGAAAATATACAAATATCAACATTTACCAAACTCAATATTTAAAGGTTTTATGCAAAAAGAAAGATCAAGTTCGTTAATGGACGAAATCGGAAATGCGGGGGGATATCTGCACTATTATACGTCGGGGAAAGTGTAAACCCCCCCCCCCTCCTTCTCCTACTCATCTCATGATAACAATAAGCTGTTGTATCATGAAAAACTTTATTTGAAGCTTAAATACTAAATATTCTTCCCATTGAAATTTTACCTCTTGAAACGCGACAGACTTTTTAATTATGAATTTTAATGTCTCGTTCATATTAGAGACTAATTTATTCATAAAACAAACGATTTAGCAGATTTACCTCACCAGCTATTGAGGTCGTAAATATGACGCGATTTTCGAAATTTTTTCTCAAATGTCCATCGATCCTACCTAGGAGACGACGAAAATGTGGTCCGTTCAAAACTGTGTGTGTGTATATATATATAATTGTAATCTCTGTCTGTACATTGATTTTTTTTCTAGAAATTTCACGATAACTTTTCGTTTCACATGCCATAGGTAGCAACAACAAGAAACAAAATGCAGTGTTTCTTTTGTGTCTGTTTGTTTGTTACCTTTTCACGCATAAACGGCTGAACTGAATTTTATGAAACTTGGTATGTATATTACTACTAACCCAACTTAGACTTTGGGCTATGTTAATATCCTCTGAGACGAACAGGAGTGGGGGTTATAAGGGAGGCCTAATATTAAAAATAGAGATATTTCGTTTCGCATTGATTTTTCGGTAAATATGCATATTTTAAAAATTATTTATTTTGTTATTTAGAGTAACTTTTGTCGGATACATAATATAAATGAGTTATACGCTAAAACTATAGCGGGAGTCAACAATTTTATTTGACACAAAAGACTCAACCGAACTAAACAAAACTCGGTATGTGAATTAGCAGTACCAACATTTCTCGGGGCGAGCAGGAGTGAGGGGTGTAAGGGTGGAAAATTAAAAATAGTGATATTTCGTTTTCTATTGGTTTTTCGGCAGATATGCACATGCCAAAATAAATAAAAGAACGTTTGCAGATTAACGGTAAACCCGTTCGTCGTATCAGATTTGCAGATGATATTGAGTATAAGTAGAGATGAATAGAATGCTGCCAGTCCTAAAGGGAGCACTAGGTCAGTTTAAGCTCAAGATGAATGCACTTGCAAATGTTTTTGTGGCAGAGAAGAAAGAAAGCTAGAGAAATGTAAATATTAAATTTGGAAAAATGAATGAATTTGAATCACTGAGGACAATGATGGCTGATGTTGATAGAAGAATAGCACTTGCTGAACAAGCCTTCCAAAGCAAAAGAAGCATTTTAACTAATAAGCATATAAGCATGGATACTATTGTTGGCTAAGTCTTTGGTATAGTGTGTGCTGCCTTACGGAAACAAAAGTTTGACTCTTCACAAAACGGAAATAATAGATTGAAAACAATGGAAATATTCCTCAAGATCAGCAAAAGTAGATCGACTATAAAAACTCCAAGGTGAAGGTCTAAATGAGATAAGTGAAAGTAAAAGTCTTTTCAAGGGCATGGAAAAAGAGGGTCAAACTCGTCGGGCAAAACGACTTCATCACAAATATACAGGGTCCGGCAGTCAAACCTGACGGTTTTTGAAATGGGATAAATCAATAAGTTGTTGAGATATTTTAATAATTTTTTTTATTGTAAAGAGGAGAATTGGAAATTTAACATTCATAATAAAAAAACACAAAAATAACTTATATAGCAAAAACTATGTCACTTAAATGTTGACCACCATTTTCTCTACACTCTACAAGTCTCTTGGAGAAGTTAGTCATGACTCTGTCCAATGTTTGACGAGGGATCTCAAGAATTTCTCGCCGAATGTTCTCCTTCAGTTGGTTCACATTATTTGGTTTGTCAACATAAACTTTTCCCTTGAGGTACCCCGCTCAAGGTGAACAAAATGGCGCCCATCCCCACCCGCCCAGACGTCCCCACCACTACCTATACCCACTCAAAAACCGTCAGGTTTGACTGCCGGACCCTGTTTTTGCTATATAAGTTATTTTTGTGTTTTTTTATTATGAATGTTAAATTTCCAGTTCTCCTCTTTACAATAAAAAAAAATTATTAAAATATCTCAACAACTTATTGATTTATCCCATTTCAAAAACCGTCAGGTTTGACTGCGAAAATCAATTGTTGAACCTGTCATGAAAGCAATATAGGCACAAGTCTGCTATGTCTAAGCAGCTATTGACATTGTTTATTCAAATTCCCAACATGATATTACTGGAATAATTCTAAAGCCTGAACTAACTGGCTTTAACGCAGAATGAAATTAAAGGGGAGCAATTTAGAAATTCAAAATATCTCCGTTATTATAAGTCGTATCGAACAATTGAAACAAATATTATTGCATTTAATTTAATGTTCTGTAAATGTTGGTATATACATGCTTTATCAATCATCAATATTAGCCGAGATATTGGCATTTTTTAGATTTCAGCCATCAGTAATGGCCCACTTTCAGTAATCGGACGTTCAGAATAAGCTAATACCATGCACTGTCTTATTGCAAGCTGAAATACCAAATATTGTGCTCAGCACGCCATTTCTACATGCAAATATGTTTTGATGACCCCCCCCCAACGTCTTTTGTTCATGGTTCACTAAAATTAGAGTGATTCAGATTATTCTGAATCGAGATAAATTACAGTACTAGATACGCTAAATAGTTTTCATTAAAATTCAAGAACATTTCTTACTATTTATTCAGCTCTGAGAGGTTGGCTGACCTGTTTGTATACAATTCGGACGCTTCCTGTTGTAGAGGTTATTTACCTGAATCATTTTTCACTATCACTTGTATTTATTGACGACTGAGTTGTGTTACCAAGTATGTAGAATCTTTATCTATTGTAAAATTCCAAGAATAATAACCGAGATATTAGGATTTATTAGTTTTGAGCCTTCATTAAACCCCCACTCCTACTCATGTCATAGTAACAATGAGCTCAACCATGTATCATGAACCAAATCATTCTAAGTTTAATTCTAAGTATTGTTTACAAGAGACCTTTTTTATGCAAGATTCATGCAAGTATGTTGTGTGATCAATTGAGATATAACCTTCTTGTCACGTAAATGTTTATTCGATTTCTGCCATACTGGATATTTAACTGTTTTAGTCAACACTAAAGATCATATTTGTTACTAGCATAATTCGGAGCTGGAATTGTGGGGGCTTAGAGGGGAGGGGGAATTCCAAAATTCAAAATATCTCGGTTGTAATGAGTGAGATCATAAATGTTATAGAACTAATTCTGAAAAGCTATCATGTTCTACAATTGTTATTCAATGAATTGTTTTCGTAACTCAAGTATTAAGGGAGTTATTCGTGATTTCTTGTTTTCAACCTTCAGTACCCCTCCCCCGTTCTGCTCATAGGTTTTTATCATATACATAGTGAATATGGAATGAGATGAGGTCAGTAGCAGGTTGGAAATCTGCTTAGTTTACGCAGCCTCTGCGGAACGGGCTTTTTGAAGTACTTGACTTACGCTTATACTTGAGTCACTTATTATTATTGAGTTCATTAACTAACGTGAATGAAATCAAATCAATTGTTAATTATATAATGCTTTACAAAATTTAACCCCTTTACAAAATGCGGAAGAAATAATTAATTCTGTGGGGGAAAAAAGCCCCGAGTTGGGGATGCTTGTCTCAACATTTCAAGTTGTAATCTGTTTGGATTGTATCTGTCGTGACAAGGAGCAGCTTGTCTTGTAAGATGAAAGGTAAAATAGGATTGGTTGCCTTGCTGGGCCGGTAATGAGCCTGTCTTGTCTGACTGGACACTAGCAACCCCTTCAGCTCTCCCATCCCCACACTCCTAGGCCATTACTTTTTATCCAAATAAAAAAAAGTCCGCCACGCAGGGGCTCCGTAAACTAAGCTGATTTCCAACGAGGTTTTATAATGGATAAATCTAAATACTGGTAACAAACACTTTACACCACCGTGAATATTAAGTAAATAAATACAAACAGATAAGAAGAAATCTTTCACTCAATTTTAATTAATGAAATAATTTTCACCTCAATCAATAAAATTTTAGAAGTCCAAGAACTTAAGATGGGGGGGGGGAGTCACCAGGACATATATGCATTTGTCTAGTATGATAAAGAAAACAATATTTGATATTTAAGCTTCGAATAATGTGGTTTATTATATAACCGAGTATTGGTTATGTAACATGAGTAGAAGTGGGAGCTTTCTAAACGCTGAAAACTGAAAAATGCAAATATCTAGGTTAATATTCAAGAAAGAGAATAAATATATGTGACAATATTTATAGTTCATTTTCAATAAGATTGATTCTGTAATCATTTTTGATCCGACGTATAGTAATGGAGATATTTGGAATTTTCACAATGCTCCCCCTCTAAATCCCCCCCCTCCCCTGGTCTAATTTCAGCCGTTAACGAACTTGATCTTTCTTTTTACATACGACGCCTAAATATCGAGTTTGGTAACGATCAAACAAAAATTTCGACCGCTAGTATGTGTATATATATATATACATATTTGTCAGTTACCGCTCTAGCGGTCGAAATTTTTCTTCATATGTCCATCTATCTTACCTAGGAGATGACGAAAATGAGGTAAGTTCAAAATTGTATGTATGTGTGTGTGTATATATACTAGCTAAGGTACCCAGCTACACTCGGGAAATCATTAGAGGGACAATGTTGATTTTTTATGGTTTATGTTTATTCGGTATTTTTTTATTTGGCAAGGCTACAATGTGTACAACTACACTTTCCGTCTGGGCTAATGGTTGTCCAGTATGGGTCAGGTAGGGGACTTATAGAATAGAAATTTTAGTTTTGAAGAATAAATGAAAATTAGTCCCCTAATCAATCTCTCTCCATTATTTGACACACCCTGAATAACTCAGATCATAATCATGGATAGCATTTATTATAATTAAATTCATCTATAGTGAACATATTTCCTGTCAAAAACCAATCCGATCATACCATTATATGCACAATAGTAAATGCGAGTAAAAAAATATACAACATTTCACAGGAAATTAGTTAATACAATTAACTGTGTTAGCCTACCGACAACAGCCACTTCTGCTTGAGTGTTATCAATATTGCTTTACTTAAATACCTATAGTTCATATTGGAAAGAATTGTTCAGCATATCAATATTTCTACCAAGTTACTTGCTTCATACATTCTTACCGAAAAAATGTATAAAACAAAAGTTGCTCTAAATAACGAAGTAAACAACGTTAGTTATGCGTACGTTAGCCTTAAAACAAATAAAAAATGAAATATCGTGAATTTTTATTTCAGGCCTCCCTTATTACCCTCACTTCCGTTCAATTCTAAAAATTTTAATATAGCTTATAATCATGGAAGAATTAATGCTAATTCACATACAGAGTTGTAATAAGTTCGCTTCAATCGTTGGTGCCCAATCAAATTGTTGGCTCCCGCTTCTGTTTTTAATGCATATCTCGTTTATACTTTGTTAAATCACGAAAGTGTTTATAACATTTGTTAAGTGCATATTTGAAGAAAACCCAATAGGAAACGAAATATCGCTATTTTTTATTTCAGTCATCGTCTATAACCCCTACTCTTGTTCGTCTATAAATATAAAAATATATATAAACCATCTAATCATATATAATATATAAAAAAATAATAAAATAAAATATTAAAATAAGTACGATAATTACAAATGAAAAAAATAAATAAAATGAAAAATAATAATAAAATAAAAATGAAAAAACAAAGAAATCAATTAAAGTTAAACTCAACCGCTGTTTAATTTGGGAGTCTATGTAAGGTAAATATATTGAATTATAATTCCCATTCCTCACAATCAACTTTACATTCTAATGTATTTTTGCTACATCCATATCTATACTTTTGATAAACTTTATAAGTTCTTAATTATATTTGTTAAATATAATATGAGGTGGTTCTGGCCAATTACATTCTTTTAAAATTATGTTCATTATTAAATTTGATCTATTTTGATTAAATGTTGAACAATCATAAAGTATATGTAAAAACGTTTGTGTTGTCTGTGAGTCGCAAGTACATTTGTCATTGTCTCGAATTTTAAATCTTGTTAAATAATGTCCTGCCTGTCCATGTTCCGTTAGAAATTGTGTGCATTTTTGATGGTGACTCTTAATTGTGTTGTAGTTGTTGTGAGTTATATTTGGTATGTATTGATGTAAGCTGTAAGATTTGTCACATGTCGTCCATCCTCTGTTCCACTTATGTATTTTGTCAGTAGCAGAAATTCACAGTGGCCAAAGGGGGCTCAGATACCGTCTTTTGATGTGCGTTAGTGAGGAAGCATTTCCGAACATTTGTAAATACTAGCTGTAAGTATTGTGATAAAATAAAAAAAAAACAACTGGATTCTGATTATTTGCATGAAGCTATGCAGGTGGAAAATGTATTCCTTTTATAAATAAATACGTAATTAGTTTAAAATAAATTAATTCTAAGAACGTTTTTTATTATGTTGATGTTTTTAAAAGTAAACCCTTTTTAAATTCATTCAAGGATACTTTTGCGTTATTTCGTTTAAATGCTTTTTTCCACCAATTAAGAATCAATTCTTTTCCCAGTAGACTTGTTTCAAAGATAATTTTGTCGACTACAACTTTTATGTCGCAGCACAATATTTTTCAATAAAATGTGCCGTTTCTGAAATAAAGATTTGTGCATTTTACGGCTAAAGGATGCGTCAAATCGAAAAATTCACAGATCTAAACTAATGTTATATAACCAATCTTGTGTCATCTATTGATGTTCTACAATTGCTGGTCTGAGATTGTGTCGTAACTATTAATACACGAGTTATTTGAACTTTCTTGTATTCTGTCTTGAGTAACACCATTCTACAAATTGGTTATTTACGTATAACTAGAGAATATGTGGTGATCACAAGCGTGTTATACCAGTAGGTGGGAAATCTGCTTGGTTTCCGCAGCCCATGTGTGACGGACTTTTGCCTATTTAGTAAAACCTTCCAATTATCAGAGCCAACAAGAGTATTTCATCATTAGTAGAAAAATGACAACAACGCAATAGGAAACGAAATATCGCTATTTTTAATTGCAGGCCTCCTTTATAACCCCCACTCCTGTTCGTCTTAGAGAATATTAATATAGCCTAAAGTCTAAGTTGGGCTAGTAGTAATATACATACCAAGTTTCATAAAATTCGGTTCAGCCGTTTATGCGTGAAAAGGTAACAAACAAACAAACAAACAGACACGAAAGAAACAAAATGTAGTTATGGTGTCTATGACATGTGAAACGAAAAGTTATCGTGAAATTTCGCGAAAAAAATCAATGTACAGACAGAGGTTACAATTTTATATATATATATATATATATATATATAGATATAGATGATATTTCAAACTATAATTTGGATAAGGGAGATAGTAAATATCCCCCTCCCCTCCTTATCCCCCTTCTCAATTGTTATTTATATAAATTAGAAAATAACTTCGTTATTATTTCTAATAAAAAATTAAACTATAAGAGCATTTCGATTATTTAATTTGTATTATGTATTATTAAAGCAAATTCAAGCTAACCTTGCTCAACATGTGATAGCGGAAGTTCTGTTGAATATATATATATACGTGTATATACGGGTGATATATATTATCTTATTTCCTCCACTATTCTGAGGTCATTGAAATGATTATGTACTATCTGTAACTATTAAACGTTACTTGGTAATGTCATTATACCGAATATGATTCGAGGTTGCAGGGAGGGCTACGATCTCCTTTCCTCACCTCAAGTTTAGAATATAAATTAAATTATTTTTAGGGACCACTGCTATTTACACCAGGTATATAAATTACTAGAAAAGGTATTTTTTTTTTAAATAATTTTTAAATTAGTAATTTAAGTGAATCAATGTTGATGCTGAAGCGGGAGTGTAAGTTGTTGGGAAGCTAGCAAGTTAATTGTGTTAACTTATTTCCTGTGAAATGTTGTATTCACTTTGTACTCACATTTACTATTATGTATAACTAACTCACGACGTGTACAAGGGTTGGATTTCGACATGGAATATGTACATTATACATGATATTTAATTATAATAAATGCTATCGATGATTATGCTTTGAGTTATTCAAAAGTGCGTCAAACAGTGGAGAGGGGTTGACTAGGGACTTATATATATATATATATATATATATATATATATATATATATATATATATTCATTTATTCTTCAAAACTAAAATTTCTATTCTATAAGTCTCCTACCTGACCCTAACGGTACTTTTTGCAGTGTGACGAGTGGTACATGCAATACTAATGAGCATTGCGGAAACTAGCCGGCATTGGAATTGCTAAATTGCAGAGGAGTTTGTTATTCTATGAGTAGGGAGTGGTTTAAGCAGGCTTAGGTTCACAAGTAAAATGGTGGAGGTTCGATGGGACAGTTTGGAGTTGGATTCGTGCTCTAGTCTACTCAACCATTAAGGCTAGAGTGGTAGGGCTCTGCCTAATTTATATTGCACCATATCCTTCTACACTACTTGCCCCTTCCGGCTTGCCCTCCCTCGGCAATCTTATTTTACGGCAGGAAAC
>CM032233.1:3202500-3225000 GCA_019009955.1 Riptortus pedestris
TGAGATACATGCAAATATGTTAAGATGATGTCATCAATTAAAATTGTTTGTTCTCTACAAGAAAATATTTATTTGATCTATACGTCTATACCATACCGAAACTGAAGATCGAACTCGAGTATTAACGGAGTTATTGACAGCCCTCTTTCAACTCATCAGTTCAGCGTATTAAATGAGCCTAAGGGAAATCTGCTTAGTGTACGCTCTCATTCATTGCCTTAGGTGACAAAAATGAGGATCTTAATTTAGCGCAACCTGTTAAAACTCCAGAGACTGAAAGTTTAACTTGGTCGGTAGAATGCTGGATATTTATATATATGATTAAATTGAAGGTAATCTTCTATAATAGTCAAGGTCGGGCGAGAAGACCCGCGAATTTAGGCAGGGGCAACTCTGCAATATCTCCCGTCATATGTGGCCGATCAAAAAACTTGCTAAAATCAACCTTATTGATAATGTCCTTTCTATAGTTATAGCTTTCTATACTCGTTATCTCAAAAACCTATTCAGTTTTTAGCAAAATTCTCTTAAGAGGAATCAGCTAGTGAGGTTGTTCTCATAAAGCGATTTTCGAAAAATTTCCACCAATGTCCATCGATCCTACCTAGGAGTTGACGAAAATGAGATCCATTCAAAGCTATATATATATATATATATATATATATATATATATATATATATATATATATATATCATTGTATAGTCTGTTTCTACATTGATTTTTTTTCTCGAAATTTCAAGATACTTTCTCGTTTCACAAGCCAGCGTGTTTAGTGTCTGTATGTTTGTTTCCTTTTCATGCCCAAGCTACTGAACAGAATTTTATAAAACTTGGTATGTATATTACTAATAACCCAACTTAGCTTTAGGCTGTACTAGTGTTTTTTTAGACAAACAAGAGTGGGAGTTATAGAGGGAGCAAATTTGGTTTCCTATTGGTTTTTCTGCACAAATGAACATAAGAAAAGTTTTTTATTTTGTTATTTATTATTATTATTATTATTTATTAACGTCCACTTTTTGCAACTATTTTGTTATTTAAAGTATCTTTTGATATATATGCTTTAGTCCTATAACGAAGTATAAACAAGATATACGTTATAATTGTAGAATCCACAATTTTGTAAGTCCTCATTTATATGCTTTTAATATAGACATAATATGAACGCTGATGTTATGTTTTAGAATTATATTTAAGCATTCCCAGGGTTTAATATTTAGAATAACAGAAGTTGGTATAATTATAATTGGTTGTAAGGTGATAAGACAGTCGGTTCCTGGCAGACCGCCTTCGATGCTCCGACTTGGGCCGGCTTTTTGCGGATGAGGTAGTTCATGCTTAATAATTGAAAGTAATAATGGTGTTCGTTTTAAATTGCAGCTTAACATTAAATGGCATGTTTAAACCAGTAAAACGTATGTACTCATGATAATGACTAATACAACATTTATTATGTGCACTTTCGGCGATGTTATGTTCTCCTCCATAAATATCACAAATTATTTAAACAAAACAATGTTAAAGGGGATTGAAAGTGGTTGGGAAGTGCACGCTTGTATGTCTGCTAATTATTAACATTGATCAGCTAATATGATACACAAAACGGAGTATAAGTAAGTACTACTAAGAGTACAAAGTTTCTTCTTCCGTTATTAATTAGTGTTGTTTTAATATTGGCAATTTAATACATGAAATAGATAAAATCGTTCTGCTTAGGACCACTTTTGGGAAAATAAATTTGTAGACTTGCATAGTTTATAAAGAATAATGTTGTCCATAGTTATGAATTTTATGTCTGACGATACATAAATGATTGCTATCCATGATTATAATTTATATTGTAAACTGTACTTTGTACAGTGGAGAAGGACTGGTCAAGGACTCATTTTCTTTTCTTTTCTTTTTTGTTTTATTCTTTGATACTAAAAAGTTCTACTACCTGGCCTCCCCCAATAACCCCCACTCCTGTTTGTCTCAGAGAACATCACTACAGCATATGTATATGGTGATTTGTTGACTTCGTTATAAGCATAAATTTTGAAATATAATAAAAAAAAAAAGAAAAATCAAAAATCTTTGTAGCGTCGTTTATCTCGTGTTTTGTTAATCATTTGTATATTATGATAATAGTATTAGTGAATTGTATATGTTAATTAAGACCAGTAGGGGAGAGTAGGGTAAAAGCGGGGGTAGTCTGGAGCACTCTTCTCCTTAAATTATCAATTCAAAATATTATTGTAATAATTTATCTACCTGATGGCATTAAATAATAGTGTTACCCTAAAAATAATTTCAATTATATTAAAAAGCTAGTCGAGGGGAAGAGATCGTAGCCGTCCCTGCAACCTAAGTAATACTTTAAACAATCATATCGAGTTTAAGAGCATTTTGTCTTTTGTCATAATGACATTAACGTTTAATTGTTATGATAGTACATATTTGTTTCAATAACATGAAGATATTGGAAATAAGATAGTATATAACCAAAATCAAAGAGTTTGATTCCCTACTACTTCCCCTATCAATCCTTGAGGAAATTCAGCACGATTTTTTTTTAATTACACATGATACAAATTAAATAATGGAAATGCTCTTATAGTTTAAATTTCTATTGGAAATAAATAATAAAGTTATTTTCTAGGGAAAATAAATAAATGAGGCGAAGGGGGAGGGGGATTTATAATCTCACTAATCCGAATCATACTTAGTACTAAATAATCGAAATAGATAAGGCTAAAACATAACATCATTTATCATAATATGCCTATATTAAAAAAACCCTGAGTGTTATAAACTTATTTAAATAAGTACTAATAAAATCGTCGACTCCCGCTATAGATTTAGCTTATATCCCGTATTTACTTCATTTTACGACATAAGTGAATGAAACAAAAGTTGCTCTAAATAACAAAGTAAACAACTTGTGTTATGTGCACCTTTGCCGAAAAACAAATAGAAAATGAAATATCGTGAATTTTTACTTCAGGCCTCCCTTATAACTCCCACTCCCGTTCGAACCTAAAAATTTTAATATAGCTTATAATCATGGGAGAATTAATGCTAATTGACATACCCAGTTTTGTTAAGTTCGGTTCAATCGTTAGCGCCCAATAAAATAGTTAACTCCCGCTATAGTTTATAGTATATATCTCGTTTATACTTCGTTAAAAGTCAAAAATGAATATCACAAAAGTTACTCTAAATAACAAAATAAACAACTTTTGTTATGTTTATATTTGCCAAAAAACCAATAGGAATCGAAATATCGCTATTTTTAATTTCAGGCTTCCCTTATAACCCGCACTCCTGTTAGTCTCAGAGGATATTAATATAGCCTAAAGTCTAAGTTCGGTTAGTATTAATATACATACCAAGTATCATAAAATTCGGTTCAGCCGTTTATGCGTGAAAAGGTAACAAACAAACAAACAAACAAACATACACGAAAGAAACAAAATGCAGTTATGGTGTCTATGACATGTTAAACGAAAATTTATCGTGAAATTTCGCGAAAAAAATCAATGTACAGACAGAGGTTACAATTTTATATATATATATATATATATATATATATATATATATATATACTAGCTAAGGAACCCGGCTGTGATGGTGAACTATTTAGAGTCGGAAAGATTATATATTGTTTTTGACAAAAATTCTATGTGTAAAAATACACTTGTCGTTTGGGCGCATTGATTCCCGTAAGGGCCAGTTGGGCGATTTATAAAAAAAAAAAAATTAAATTTGAAAATAAGTCCCTAATCATTCCCTCTCCAAAGTTTGACACACTGTGAATAATTCAAATTATAATCATAGATAGCATTTATTATAATTAAATATCATCTATATTGTACGTATTTTGTATATGCAATCTAGAAGGTACCAATGATGCCCGGGAAATCATTGTTGACTGACTAATGATGGTATTTTTATAGACACATATTCAATTACACTTCGCTCCACGGCGTATTGTTTTTCCGAAAGGGCCTGTTAACATTTGAGGATTAATAGAATAGAAATTTTAGTAATGAAGAATAAATGAAAATGTCTTCCTAATCAATACCTCTCCACTTTTTGACACACCGTTTTAGCAGATTTCCCTTAAGGGAAATCAGCTATTGAGGTCGTACTCATGACGCGAGTTTCGAAAAATTTCTTCAAATGTCCATCGATCCTACCCAGGAGATGACGAAAATGAGGTCCGTTCAAAATTTTATATATATATCTATATATATATATATATATATATATATATATATATATATATATATCTAATATATATATATATATATATTTGTCTGTTAACGCTCTAGCGGTCGCAATTTTTGTTTGATCGTTACCAAACTCGGAATTTAATCGTTTTATGTAAAAAGGAAGATCAAGTTCGTTAATGGCTGAAATCGGTCCAGTGGGAGGGGGGGTTTAGAGGGGGGATTTTCGGAAAATTCGAAATATCTCCGTTATTATGCGTCGGATCGAAAAATTGTATAGAATCAATCTTATTACAAATTAAATTTACTATAAACATTGTTTTATACATTTATTCCCTATCGTGAATATTAACCGAGATATTTGTATTTTTATTAAATTTGGGCCGGTAACGGATTTTTGAGTTTCCCGCCAAAACCTAGTTCGGCCCTTTGCCGTAAGTGTTGGGCTCTTGTATGGAGATTTCTCTATTGTATTACTTCACGTGGGAAATCTGCTTAGTTTACGCAGCCCCTGCGTGACGGACTTTTTGAATTATTCAAAGCATAATCATGGATGTACTTATTTCCAGTCAAAAACCAATCCGAGTATATTTAGTTTAAGCATAGAGCAGTAGTGCAAATTCAGCATGTCTTTGTTTAAACTAAGCAGATTTCCCACGTGAAGTAATACAATAGAGAAATCTCCATACAAGAGCCCAACACTTACGGCAAAGGGCCGAACTAGGTTTTGGCGGGAAACTCAAAAATCCGTTACCGGCCCAAATTTAATAAAAATACAAATATCTCGGTTAATATTCACGATAGGGAATAAATGTATAAAACAATGTTTATAGTAAATTTAATTTGTAATAAGATTGATTCTATACAATTTTTCGATCCGACGCATAATAACGGAGATATTTCGAATTTTCCGAAAATCCCCCCTCTAAACCCCCCCTCCCACTGGACCGATTTCAGCCATTAACGAACTTGATCTTCCTTTTTACATAAAACGATTAAATTCCGAGTTTGGTAACGATCAAACAAAAATTGCGACCGCTAGAGCGTTAACAGACAATAATATATATATATATATATATATAATATATATATATATATATATATATATATATATATAGATATATATATAAAATTTTGAACGGACCTCATTTTCGTCATCTCCTGGGTAGGATCGATGGACATTTGAAGAAATTTTTCGAAACTCGCGTCATGAGTACGACCTCAATAGCTGATTTCCCTTAAGGGAAATCTGCTAAAACGGTGTGTCAAAAAGTGGAGAGGTATTGATTAGGAACACATTTCCATTTATTCTTCATTACAAAAATTTCTATTCTATTAATCCTCAAATGTTAACAGGCCCTTTCGGAAAAACAATACGCCGTGGAGCGAAGTGTAATTGAATTTGTGTCTATAAAAATACCATCATTAGTCAGTCAACAATGATTTCCCGGACATCGCTTGGTACCTTCTAGATGGTATATACAAAATACGTACATTATAGATGATATTTAATTATAATAAATGCTATCTATGATTATAATTTGAATTATTCACAGTGTGTCAAACTTTGGAGAGGGAATGATTAGGGACTTATTTTCAAATTTAATTTTTTTTTTTTTTTTTTTTTTTTTTAAATCGCCCAACTGGCCCTTACGGGAAATCAATGCGCCCAAACGAGAAGTGTAGTTGTACACATAGAAGCATTGTCAAAAACAAAATAGAATCTTTCCGCCTCAAATGATTTCCCCAGCAAAGCCGGGTACCTTAGCTAGTATATATATATATATATATATATATATATATATATATATATATAAATTTGTAACCTCTGTCTGTACATTGATTTTTTTCGCGAAATTTCACGATAAATTTTCGTTTAACATGTCATAGACACCATAACTGCATTTTGTTTCTTTCGTGTATGTTTGTTTGTTTGTTTGTTTGTTACCTTTTCACGCATAAACGGCTGAACCGAATTTTATGATACTTGGTATGTATATTAATACTAACCGAACTTAGACTTTAGGCTATATTAATATCCTCTGAGACTAACAGGAGTGCGGGTTATAAGGGAAGCCTGAAATTAAAAATAGCGATATTTCGATTCCTATTGGTTTTTCGGCAAATATAAACATAACAAAAGTTGTTTATTTTGTTATTTAGAGTAACTTTTGTGATATTCATTTTTGACTTTTAACGAAGTATAAACGAGATATATACTATAAACTATAGCGGGAGTTAACTATTTTATTGGGCGCTAACGATTGAACCGAACTTAACAAAACTGGGTATGTCAATTAGCATTAATTCTCCCATGATTATAAGCTATATTAAAATTTTTAGGTTCGAACGGGAGTGGGAGTTATAAGGGAGGCCTGAAGTAAAAATTCACGATATTTCATTTTCTATTTGTTTTTCGGCAAAGGTGCACATAACACAAGTTGTTTACTTTGTTATTTAGAGCAACTTTTGTTTCATTCACTTATGTCGTAAAATGAAGTAAATACGGGATATAAGCTAAATCTATAGCGGGAGTCGACGATTTTATTAGTACTTATTTAAATAAGTTTATAACACTCAGGGTTTTTTTAATATAGGCATATTATGATAAATGATGTTATGTTTTAGCCTTATCTATTTCGATTATTTAGTACTAAGTATGATTCGGATTAGTGAGATTATAAATCCCCCTCCCCCTTCGCCTCATTTATTTATTTTCCCTAGAAAATAACTTTATTATTTATTTCCAATAGAAATTTAAACTATAAGAGCATTTCCATTATTTAATTTGTATCATGTGTAATTAAAAAAAATCGTGCTGAATTTCCTCAAGGATTGATAGGGGAAGTAGTAGGGAATCAAACTCTTTGATTTTGGTTATATACTATCTTATTTCCAATATCTTCATGTTATTGAAACAAATATGTACTATCATAACAATTAAACGTTAATGTCATTATGACAAAAGACAAAATGCTCTTAAACTCGATATGATTGTTTAAAGTATTACTTAGGTTGCAGGGACGGCTACGATCTCTTCCCCTCGACTAGCTTTTTAATATAATTGAAATTATTTTTAGGGTAACACTATTATTTAATGCCATCAGGTAGATAAATTATTACAATAATATTTTGAATTGATAATTTAAGGAGAAGAGTGTTGATAGCTCTAATGCGAGAGCGGAAATAGACGGAGGCTAATAGAGTTAATTGAGTTTACTAATTTCCTGTGAAATGCTGGGCATTACGGGAAGTGATTACCACTGAGATCTACTATTATGAATATAACCTTACGTGCTAAACTATGCTTAAACTATATGTGCTCGGATTGGTTTTTGACAGGAAATAAGTTTCATTATAGACGATATTTAATTGTAATAAATACTATCCATGATTATGGTTTGAAGTATTCAAAAAGGTGAGTTAAAAAATGGCAAGGGATAGATTAGAACACATTTTTATTTATTCTTCAAATATAAAATTTCTCATTTATAAGTCGCCTGCCTGGCCCTCACAGCAAAACAATGTGCGCCGACGGAAGTGTAGTTGTAAACATTGAAGCCTTGCCCAAAAAAATACTATCATCATTCAGCCTTAAATGATTTCCCGAGCGAAGCCGGGTACCTTAGCTAGTATATATATATATACATAGTTTTGAACGTACCTCATTTTGGTCATCTCCTGGTTAGGATCGCTGGACATTTTTCGAAAAACTGGTCATGACTTCCTCAATAGCTAGTTGAAAGTGAGAGAACTATCTGGGAGCAAGTCGTATGTGGGATTTTGCACTATGAGCTAAAGGGAACGGGGGTGGATAATGGAATGTATTGTAGATTGAGTCAAAGCAATATAACTTCCATCTCTTTGAGGCGGCACTCACATCTCCACAATTACACTTCAGTTCAGTAATCGCTAATACTCTCCTTCCTTTCCTTAACTATTGCAGGTTGTATTCGTGACACAATTTCCCAAAAATGTCCTCAAATAGATATATAAATGCATATTTATCTATCAACGCTCTATCGGTCGGAAATCAGCTATTGAGGTCGTACTCATGACGCGAGTTTTGAAACATTTTTTCAAATGTCCATCGATCCTACCCAGGAGATGAAGAAAATGAGGTCCGTTAAAAACTGTATATATATATATATATATATATATATATATATATATATATATATATATATATATATATTTGTCTTTTAAAACTCTAGCGGTCGCAATTTTTGTTTAATCGTTACTAAACGCGGTATTTAATCGTTTTATGTAAAAAGAAAGATCAAGTTTGTTATTCGTCAAAAATTAAATTTTCTATAAATATTCTTATCTTTTATATTTACATTCTGAATCAATTACATCCGTTTCCGTAACTGTTCGGCTCTCGTGTAAAATTCTTCTAACCGTTCTTGTGTAAACTATTACTTTGTGAGATATATGCAAATACGTTCTGTTCACCCCCCCCCCCCTTCTTTAGGTCATGGTCTAGTAATATTTGAGTTATTAAAATATAAATTATTCTGATTCATTATGAATTGAAGTACAGGATATAATAAATAGTTTGCAATAGAGATAATATGTTATATTCAGATATATATCTGTAATTGTTCCCTAATATAGTGAAGAATATGCCTATCTATCTGTTCAGCTCTGACTCGTTGGCAGACCTGTTTTTTTACATTTTAGACACTTACCGTTGTGGAGGGGGGGGTTTAAAATTAACTGAAAGATTTATCATTTCCGTTTTTATTTACTCATGGTGGTGTTAAGTGTTAGCAGTATGCAGATTTCTGTATTGTAACACTTCACGTGGGAAATCTGCTTAGTTTACGCAGCCCCTTCGTGACGGACTTTTGTTAGTTCGTTACCAAACTCGATATTTAATCTAATATTTAATGTAATCGTCCTTTACTGAACGCTGAAAACTAAAAAAAAAAATGCAAATATCTCGGTTAAATATCAAAATAGTGGAATGACTTATATAACAACATTTGTAGAAAATTGAATTGAACGAAGATACTTGAAATTTTCTAAATTTCCCCTCAGGCTGGTCCGATTTTATTCGTTAACGAACTTGATCTTCATTTTTACAAAAAAAGTTTTCGATCAGACAAAAATTGCGAACGCTGGAGCGTTAACAGACTATGTATATATATATATATATATATATATATATATATATATATATATATATATATATATATATAGTCATGAATAAAGGACCTATAGCCGCTTTCCTCTCGAGGAAAAATTTTCTCGACTACTTGAAAGGGAAATTTGAAAAGTGGTTCAGTGGCAGCCGCTCTTCTTTTGTGAATCTACTCAATTCTCTCTAGCAGAGTATTTCTGGTCCCTTGCAGACACAAGTTATAACAAAATTGCCAAGAAACTCCTAAGCACTCCAAATTACTCTTTATAGTGGGACAAATGAATATTCCGACGCAGGGACTAATAAGTTTTGGGATACGTGTCTTAATGAGTTTTGGGCAATTGGGAACAGGCTGGGATCTAGGTTGGAGACTAAGGAGGTAGGAGCGGTGAAGTTGCCACCCTCCGCTTGCTTCTCCTTAATTCATTACTAAGCCCCTTGTTTATTTATCTTAATAGCTCAGCTGGCTTTGATTAGTAATCAACCAGGCTCCCCTCCGCAAACTACTTAAAATCCGAGACACAGGGGCCTTTAAATAAGTAAAAGATAATGGGCTACTCCAAAAGAAGTTCTTCTAACATTGATAAAGAAAAGTCCTTCACGCAAGGGCTGCGTAAACCAAGCAGATTTTCCTGCTGAAATTTAGCAATAGATAAATCTACATACTGGTAACACAACACCACCGTGAATATTTAGTGCACAAATACAAACAATCATATGAAACCTACCAACGGGAAGCGTCTGATATGTAAACAAACAGGACTGCCAACCTGCCAAAAGAAAAACGGTCATGAATATTTCTATTTATCTGTTCAGCTCTCAGAGGTTGGCTGACCTGTTTGTTTACATTTTAGACACTTACCGTTGTGGAGGTTATTATATTTGACCGAATTATTTCTCATTACCGTTTGTATTTATTCACTTAATATTCATGGGGTTGTTAGTTTACGCAGCCCCTGCGTGACAAAAAAATCTTTTATTTCCTCGCTTTCAAAGGGCTTTCAAAGAATAAAATCTAAATACACCATATCAAGACGATGAAATATGCTAGCATCAATGTATATATATATATAATCGTCACCTCTGCCTGTACATCGATTTTTTTCTTGAAATTTCAAGATGATTTTTTGTTTTACATACCATAGACACGATATCTGTAATTTGTGACTTTGTTGACTGTTTGTTTATTTGTTCTGTGGAACACCCATCTCTTGTAAAGAGATATCTGAGTAGCAATTGCTATTTCTTACTTTGAATTTTCAATCCGAAAGAAATGATTTAAGACATTTTCTTCGAATGCCACACTCATGAAGTCGTGAATGATTATGTCTTGACGTACTGTGTCAAAAGCTTTTGTAATGTCAAATGAAACTGCCAATGTGGATTTCTTGGTTATTAATGAGTTCAAGATGTCGACCTCCCGTCTGAATATGTGATCTGTTGTTGAATGGTTGTCTTCATTGGATTCTAAAAACCGCGTTAGGCGTTTATTCAACATTCTTTCTAACAACTTGCAGACACATCTTGTAAGAGAGTCTCTGTCACTTGATACATTAGATTTATCTTTATTTGGATTTAGTATAGGAATTATAATGCTTTGTCTCCAACATTCTGGAATTATTCCTGTGTCATAGACATTATTCATGAGGTCCAAGAGTTTGAGCCTACACCGATTCGATAAGTGTTTTAACATGTCATATGGAATATTATCTAGCCCAGGTGCACTACTTTATGTTTGGGATAGGGCATACGTATCGCGATATTTCATTTTCTATTGGCCTATACGGGGGGAGGGACGAAGTAAATACGAGATAAATGCTAAAAATCAAAGCGGGAGTCAACAATTTATTGGGCACCTACGGTTGTTGGCGGATACTATCCCTTTCCCGCGAAAACCACACACATAACAGAGAATATGGAATATTTTAAGAATAATTATAATCATACCACTAATATGATATTTGTGACCAATAATATTTTGAACAAACGAATTGGGATTGGATAGTAACCACTTAATGTTTAATTTGAAAAACTGAGCAATAGTTCTTCGATCGTCCAGAAAGCTGTAAAATTTAATGAAAGTAAAAACTCAGACAGCTTTACATTGAATAACATTCAGAATGAACATGCACACTCATTATTCTGGCTAAATATTTGCCTAGCAAAGTTACCTCTGTAATGGATCTTAATAACTATGAATGAATGCAATCCACAATTATGAGTTATATTCTCCACGATATTTTCAACAGTGCAGACATGTCAGATCGTGAAACATTTTTTTTCTTTTTCATCTTCAGGGCTAAACAATTCTATAAGTTTGCTTTAGTTGCTAAATATGCAGTCAATTAAAAAAAATAGTAATTAAAACAATCGGTATTTATGAATCGTGGTCTACACAGCCAGAAGACTTGACTGAATTCATGAAACCTCTCAAATTCATAACTTTAATTCTATCAACTTGTATACTAACTAAGAGAAATCCGCAAAATATGGCTCTGCTTTGTTGTTTGAATAACTCTGCCTAACTATTGCATTTAAGTAATTTGAAAAAAGAGCCGTTCTATAAAATTTGCTCTTACTTCAGTATTAATGCAGTTTTTGCTGTCCCCCCCCCCCCAATGGGATTCCGCTTTGTCCAATATCCACTTTTGTGCAGCATCAATTTTAAATATTTTAGTTTAACTACTGTTCATACTAAGCGAAAAGTAGAGAACATATTCCGCATCTGTATATGAATAAACTTTCTCAACCCACGTTGGAACGAACTTTTTACTTCCTTGTAAGAAGTTCAGGAATGTCGATATTTCAGTCATTCGGTAACCATCTAATTGTGCACTTCTTCTCTTTTGGAGCAAAATGGAAGCGAGTGAAGAGGAGGGGGGAGTGAGGGGGTGAAGAGGAGGGGGGAGTGAGCGAGTGAAGATGCGGGGGGAGTGAGCTAGTGAAGAGGAGGTGGGAGTGAGCGAGTGAAGAGGAGTGAGTGAAGAGGAGGGGGGAGTGAGCGAGTGAAGAGGAGGGGGGAGTGAGCCAGTGAAGAGGAGGGGGGAGTAAGCCAGTGAAGAGGAGGGGGGAGTGAGCGAGTGAAGATGAGTGGGGAGTGAGCCAGTGAAGAGGAGGGGGGAGTGAGCCAGTGAAGAGGAGGGGGGAGTGAGCCAGTGAAGAGGTGGGGGGAGTGAGCGAGTGAAGAGGAGGGGGGAGTGAGCGAGTGAAGAGGAGGGGGGAGTGAGCGAGTGAAGAGGTGGGGGGAGTGAGCCAGTGAAGAGGAGGGGGGAGTGAGCGAGTGAAGAGGAGGGGGAGTGATCAAGTTAAGAGGAGGGGGGAGTGAGCGAGTGAAGAGGAGGGGGGAGTGAGCCAGTGAAGAGGAGGGGTCATTGAGACAGTGAAGATCAGGGGGGAGTGAGCCAGGGAAGAGGAGGGGTGAGTGAGCCAGTGAAGAGGAGGGGGGAGTGAGCGAGTGAAGAGGAGGGGGGAGTGAGCGACTGAAGAGGAGGGGGGAGTGAGCGAGTGAAGAGGAGGGGGGAGTGAGCGAGTGAAGAGGAGGGGGGAGTGAGCGAGTGAAGAGGAGGGGGGAGTGAGCGAGTGAAGAGGAGGGGGGAGTGAGCGAGTGAAGAGGAGGGGGGAGGTGAGCGAGTGAAGAGGAGGGGGGAGTGAGGGGGTGAAGAGGAGGGGGGAGTGAGCGAGTGAAGAGGAGGGGGGAGTGAGCGAGTGAAGAGGCGGGGGGAGTGAGCGAGTGAAGAGGAGGGGGGAGTGAGCGAGTGAAGAGGAGGGGGAGTGAGCGAGTGAAGAGGAGGGGGGGAGTGAGCGAGTGAAGAGGAGGGGGGAGTGAGCGAGTGAAGAGGAGGGGGGAGTGAGCCAGTGAAGAGGAGGGGGGAGTGAGCGGTGAAGAGGAGGGGGGAGTGAGCCAGTGAAGAGGAGGGGGGAGTGAGCCAGTGAAGAGGAGGGGGGGGGGAGTGAGCCAGTGAAGAGGAGGGGGGAGTCAGCGACTGACGAGGTGGGGGGAGTGAGCGAGTGAAGAGGAGGGGGGAGTGAGCGAGTGAAGAGGAGGGGGGAGTGAGCGAGTGAAGAGGAGGGGGGAGTGAGCCAGTGAAGAGGAGGGGGGAGTGAGCGAGTGAAGAGGAGGGGGGAGTGATCTAGTGAAGAGGAGGGGGGAGTTAGCCAGTGAAGAGGAGGGGGGAGAGAGCGAGTGAAGAGGAGGGGGGAGTGAGCGAGTGAAGAGGAGGGGGGAGTGAGCGAGTGAAGAAGAGGGGGATTTAGCCACGGAAGATGAGGGGGGGAGTGAGCGAGTGAAGAGGAGGGGGGAGTGAGCGATAGACCACCAGGGGGGAGTCAGCGAAGGAAGAGGAGTGGGGAGTGAGCGAGTGAAGAGGAGGGGGGAGTGAGCGAGTGAAGAGGAGGGGGGAGTGAGCGAGTGAAGAGGAGGGGGGAGTGAGCCAGTGAAGAGGAGGGGGGAGAGTGAGCGAGTGAAGAGGAGGGGGGAGTGAGCGAGTGAAGAGGAGGGGGGAGTGAGCGAGTGAAGAGGAGGGGGGAGTGAGCGAGTGAAGACGAGGGGGAGTGAGCGAGTGAAGAGGAGGGGGGAGTGAGCGAGTGAAGAGGAGGGGGGAGTGAGCTAGTGAAGAGGAGGGGGGAGTGAGCCAGTGAAGAGGAGGGGGGAGTGAGCCAGTGAAGAGGTGGGGGGAGTGAGCCAGTGAAGAGGAGGGGGGAGTGAGCGAGGGAAGAGGAGGGGGGAGTGAGCGAGTGAAGAGGAGGGGGGAGTGAGCTAGTGAAGAGGAGGGGGGAGGGAGCCAGTGAAGAGGAGGGGGGAGTGAGCGAGTGAAGAGGAGGGGGAGTGAGCCAGTGAGAGGAGGGGGGAGTGAGGGGGTGAAGAGGAGGGGGGAGTGAGCGAGTGAAGAGGAGGGGGGAGTGAGCCAGAGAAGAGGAGGGGGGAGTGAGCGTGAGAAGAGGAGCTGGGAGTGAGCGAGAGAACAGGAGGGGGAGTGAGCCCAGTGAGGGGGGAGTGAGCGAGTGAAGAGGAGGGGGAGTGAGGGGGTGAAGAGGAGGGGGGAGTGAGCGAGTGAAGAGGAGGGGGGAGTGAGCCAGTGAAGAGGAGGGGGGAGTGAGCGAGTGAAGAGGAGGGGGGAGTGAGCGAGTGAAGAGGAGGGGGGAGTGAGCCAGTGAAGAGGAGGGGGGAGTGAGCTAGTGAAGAGGAGGGGGGAGTGAGCGAGTGAAGAGGTGGGGGAGTGAGGGAGTAGAAGAAATGCAAAATGCCTCCCTACCTGTTAGAGCTACTAAACTGAATATAATTTTTTCTATCGTTCTATTGCTGTCTTAAGGAATTATGAGAATAAATTATGAAAGAAAACAAAAAAATTGTGTAGATACATCATTAATATATGAACTTTCTTTTTGTTGGGGAGGCAGACATTTAACTGGTAATTGATTGGCGCTGGGAGGGTATTTGGAGTCGAGTTGTGCTCCCCAGCAGAGGGATATGGATATATGTTTGCCTAGCAATAGACATGGCTCATCATGCCACTTTTTATCCCAAAATGCCATAGTTCCTCTATGCCCAAAGTTTTTCAAAGCCTACATTCACAACCTCTTCCTTTGTAAAACTTTTCGACCTAAAAGGCCGTTACATTCGTCAAAATATACTTGACAAAACAAGAAATGAGAGAGAACTACATTTTTTCTCGAGACAAAACGCAACTTTTTCTTTTTGGAGGAGATATTTTTTCCTATCTTTAGTTTTATGAGCTTATTTAATGTCACGTAAGAAGTTTGAAAGAAGGATAAAGGAAATGGGAGCTCCTTTTCAATTGTTTTGCGACCATTTTTCCTTGGAGTCACACGTCATTATTCACAAAAGTTCACCCCAATGATTCCTTTGGTTCTGAACGTGACCAAATGACATTTACTCCGACATTTCAATCACAAAGTAAGCTGTGTTTGATAAGCAATATTATTTTCGTTCTGATATGTGGTCAGCAAAAAATCATTATAAAAAATCGAATTTCCTGAAAGTAACAACATTTTTCAAACCTCTGTCCTTTTTTCCGATTTAATATGTGCCAGCGTAGCATAAATGTTAATTATTAAAAATGATCTTTTGTGTGTCTGGAAAGTAAACTTTCTACTTATAATGGTACACAGTGTGTTCAGTAAATTGTAACATATTAACGGAGTGTTAATAAATACCAGTAATAATTGGGCACAGAACCCAGCACATTCACTCCACCCCGGCGTTCATCCTTATAATGATTTATTGTTAAGCATTTAACTGATTCACACTTCTGGGACTAACATTACTAAAAGCATAAACATCAAATGAGGTGTAAGCATAAACCAATGTGAGATCGGGAGGGGAGTGGGCAGGAGCTTCAATAAACCTGCATTCCGGCCATAATTCGGTTGACACAAACCTGTGTATAAACTGGGCATTTTATAATTTCCCACGTTACAATATAATCATTTCTCTTCACTTCAAATCCTACAACTATTAAAATACAAGAGTTTTATTCACTCTCTCAGAACATTTAAGTAATCATATTCCTAAGGTAAAGATAACAGCTTATTATGAATAAGTTATGTTGTTAGGTTAACAGTTGTGAAGAGATGGAGAGGTTGCTCAAAGGAAGTATCCCCTCCCTACTATTAGTTTTGCCAACCAACCTACCGCTCATTTAAGATCCCAGTTCTGTTTCCATTAAATTATTTAAACAATTCTCATTTCACTATCTTTAAAATACAAAAAGTGTATGTTCAATTAATTTTCATGTTTTAACTAAATAAAGTATTAAATAAATTTAAGGGGAAACTGCCACTTTTGATTAATTAATGTTTGGGAGGGGGGGAGCGGCAATGTACATACGGCATTATGTTTAATGGTTTTAAAAAGTTAACATGGTTTTGAGAAGTTCAATAAAAGTGTGATAATGTTTCAATTTGAGGTAGCAGGTACCGAGTTAAATACATTTCATACATGGCATTGAGGTCTTACTCATGAAACAAATTTTGAAAAAATTGCTCCAATGTCTATCTAACATACCTCGACGATGACAAAACTCTGGTCCTTTCAAAATTATATATATATAGATATATATATATATATATATATATATATATATATTATATATATATATATTGCACATCGTTATTAAACTAGAGTGTAACAGGTAGTGTTTATGTTATTGTTACTTACCAAGACTAAAGATATTTAAAAACTACTGTACATAATCTATTGCACTTCTGTTCACAATATGAACCAGATGTTGGTTATAACATTCCCTGGTCTGCTTTTGTATATCTATAGTTTATTGTCTTTTGTTTGTTGAACTATATTATAATTATTATATTGCAGATATTATATTATGTTACAACTATTGTTATGTGTTATTACAATTATTGTTATATTTTATTAAAGCTATTTTCATGTTGTGTTAAAGTTATTATGTTATTGTTATCTTATTATGTTACGACAGCTATTGTTGTGTTATTACAATTACTGTTATACTTTATTAAAGTATTAATACAACCTGGTCGAAAACATCAAACACAGTTATATATATTAACACTCTAGGGGTCGCGATTTTTCTTTCATCGTTACCAAAATCGATGTTTAAATATTTCACGTAAAACTAAATAACAAGTAAATTCACAGCTTTACTAAGTAATTATTTTTACCAAGCGATTAGAGGCGCGTTGAGTTTACAGAAGAGTACGAAAGCTTAAATTAAAATGCAAAATCATTTTTCTCATCACTTTAAAAAATGTTCTTAGCAAAATATTTTAGACGAGTGTAGTAGAAAAAGCGGATTCATGAATTATTCAATGCTACGACTTTCGACTAATTTATAGCCGAGAGAGAAATACTTTAGATTTTCTCCATTAACGCTCAACGGTTTGATGACAAGGACAGCTAAGCACATTTCAACTACCCCTTCATTTCGCTACTCGAAATAGGTTCATAAGTTTAAATGAGAAATTTAAACTTATAAAATTGCATTACGTCCGTCACACTGGTGCTGCAGATTTCCACTGGAATGTGATACGCTGATGGTCCCATCTTTCTTTTACTCTCTATTTCTCCCACTGTAAGTAGACTATGCAAACAGGAATTCAAATGTTAATTGGATATTAGATGATTAGTGGCTGAGACACTTAAAGCGTAAATCGGAAATTTGTAGAAATTTAAAATGCCAACAACATTGGTTATACATACTTTTTCTATCTGCCACATAGTAGCCGAGACAATTCGAATTTTTAATCGTAAATAGGATTTTTATACTGTGACTTTTGCTGTATAGAAAAGATATACGCTAGAAAATATAGCGGGAGTCAACAATTTTAGAGGGCACAAACGACTGAACCGAACTAAACAAAACTCGGTATTTGAATTAGCATTTTCCTCACAACTCCTAACCTTCCACCATAGTCATGTCTTAAAGATATTCCCTTCTCTAAACGATTACGATTGCTTTCATGTTATCAATGCATGCATAACACCATTCCATTATAATAATGGGAGAATTGACGCATTCTGATGGAAAGCACAGATAACCTCTGCCCCACCTCACCCGACCTTATATTGTTTTATGCTTGCATGTGATTTGATGTTTATACTTTTATTGTAGTAATGTAGTGTTATTCTCAGAAATGTGAATTTCTTTAATTCTACTTCCCAATTAGCCTGAGTTGCAAAAAGTGGACGTTAATAAATAATAATTTAATTCTACTAAATGAATAATTTAAAAGGGTGAACATTGGGAGGGGGGGTGAAAGTGCTTGGGAGATGCACCTAGGTATTTCTGGTATTTATTAACACTTCTCCTTTAATATGTTATACTTTACTGAACATACAACGCGACCATTATGAATATAAAGTTTACTTTCCAGGCATACAGAGAGTGTTTTATAATAATGGTTATTACGTATGTACATAAATAGCTGTCATCATTGTGCCTTGGACCCCTTTTGGGGCAAAGATCTTTTATTCAACCACGGTTAGGAATAGGCAATAATATCCATGATTATAAATTATTTGGACTATAATGTTTTGAAAAATGATACGAACATAGGAGGCGGGAAATATAAAAATATTGTGGAGATATAAGCTTCACCTAGCAAATACCTATATTATTACCAGATCCCGAGCAACGCCGTCTACCTTAGCTAGAATATGTACATAATTTTGATCAGATCTCATTTACGTCAACTCATAAGTAGGGTATAAGGGCATTTGAGGGGATTTTTTGAAAAACGTGTCTTGAGTAGAACCTCAATAGTTGATTTCCATACTGGACAAGTATCCTCACTAAATTTGAATGAAATTCCATACAAACCATTGAGATGATGCAATAGAAATAAGCTGCCTCTTTCTGAGGGTAGCTGTATGGCTAGCCTCTAATATGCCAGTTTATTGGTAATATTAAAAAACAAAAAAAAACTTACTTATATATTCTATGAAAATTTTAAATGTTAAATGGCCCAAATATGGGAGGTATCTGAGCTGAGAGTGCACCTTATATTTTATCTTTATTTTTTATATAAGTGGTAATCAACAATTCTTATGGGACATTTCTGCATTAGTGTTGACTAGTCCTTCAGTTCTTTGCCAGCCCATATTCGATTATTGTTTTCGATGGTTTTTGATGGTTGGACTCTTCTCGAGCCGAACAATAGTCCCTTATCATGGATTTTGAACTTTTCTGAAAAGTGGAGGCTACATGGTTCGTAGATTTCTTTCTTCTCTCGGTCCACCTCTTCTGGTTGATTTCTGTTTGTCTCAAAACGGAATTTAGGATCCAGAATTAGGCCCTTCTTTTCATTTTTCTGGATTACTACAATATCTGCTCTGCTCGGTGTGCCGTCTGACGAATTGCAAGCCACCTCTTCGAATATATCCCAATCTGGGTGGTTCTTTTTCAAAAGGTGAGCAATTGGAGTCCGGACCTTATGATAGGATATCTGCTGACCCCTTTGGCAACATCCTAGGACTCGGGGAAGGGTTTCGATCTGACTGCAATGCCTACAGTGGCTGTTTCCTTCCTGGAACAAACACTAGATGAACATTCATCTTCACCGCTATTCTCCATTCTGATGAATACAGCCCTTTTTAGTCAGTAATCCATGAATTACTGGCCAGCCAGTCATTGGACGTTTATCCGCCTTTTCCTTTAGATCCTTTAATTAAGAGCATCACTCGCAAAAAGAATTTATGGCGTAGTTCTTTTTACAAGTTTCTGGCGGGGATATTTTCGTTATTCCCATTTGTGAAATCAAGGGCTTTCAAGCAGTCCGACATCTCAAGAGTGAAATCACTAGTTTGAAGTGCATATGAATTCAGGTACTTCATAAGTGCCATGCATACATTTAAATGTTGCAAGAAAGCCTCCCAATATGCTTTAAATAATCACCAACGTCTAACTTTTCTCGATGTATAAAACATACAGTTAAAAGTATCTGATGGCAGACCTAATATTTCTTTCGAACAAATCCTGACTATTTGATCAATTTTGATTAAAACGACGGCTTGAGAGCTGTCATTGGCGCGCACTCTAGAGGACATATCATTGTAGGCCGTGTACATTGCTCCAAGATGTTTAGCTTTTGATTTGGCTTGAGCAAGCTGGAGGATGACAGCTTGTTTAGTTTTTCAACCAGCGTGCTTGTGAGTTTCTCAGTATCGAGACCCCCAGATATTTTATTTTGTCAGTTTGGCCGATACTGAACATTGTTTGCCCGTCCATAGTTTTAATTTCCTGTTTCGCCAATTTTCTATTCTCAATTATTATTGCTGTGATTTATTTCGCATATACCATTAAGCCGATTTTTTTTTAAACAGTCGATTGTCTGCTCGATCAAGTTTTTCTGCTGAATCTTTGTCTTTTGCAATAAAAGCTACATCATCGGCAAGTCCACTGCACCAGAGATTTGATAGATTTTAATGACTCGGTAATCGAAGGCACTGCAGACATGTTTTCCATCAAGCTGTCGTAATACGAAATCTATGGCAATGTCGAAGAGAAAAGGCGATAGGGGATCCTCCTGGCCCACACCTTTCATCAAAACGATTGGTTCAGTTTTATTGTTTTGGGGCCGTTAAATTGTTATTCGATTTCCTTCTAATACACTTGCAACAAGTTTTTTTTTTTCATTTAAACTGGAGTTGCTCAATTTGATATGTTTTTTTTTTTATATGTGCGTGTCCTACACTATCGAATACTTTACAGAAAAATAATGCAACAGTCTTTTTTGCTTTGCTTAGCTTTTGAACACATGCATTAATATATGAGGAATTGACAAATGATGCAGGGCGCGCAACAAAACCTCTCTGTTGAGCAGAGAGTTCAACATGTAATTTCATTTTTCTATCTATTGTTGTTAACATTATTCTTCTGAGTATGGAGTAAATTGTGATAGGGCGACAGTTGCAAACATCGTGTTTATCACTGGCCTTGAATATAAGTATGGTTCTTCCTAATTCGAATGAGTCCGAGCAGGGCTCCATTTTAGCATCTAGTTTGGTATGTGTGCCATAAACTTGTAACATTTTTGGGTTTCGGATTGTTCTCACAAAGATTCCTTCTGGTGCACGAGCAGAATCTAGTCGAATACCTTACGTACCAATCTCCAGGTTAAGCTCATTAAAGACGATGTATTTTATTACGTCAAGCCATTCATTATAGTCATCTAACTGACAGTTATTTTCCTACGTATATTCAAAATGTTTTTAAATTTCCGAAGTTTCTTTGTTAAAAGTCGTTGAATCTTCTGGATTTTCAAATATCTTTGGAACGATTTTCTTTCAATGTTGGGCAAGTTCAAAATTATACCTGGTCCTACATCCCTCTGACTCCCTTTTGCTTTTAGCAGATTTCCCTTAAGAGAAATCAGCTATTGAGGTCGTACTCATGACGCGATTTTGGAAATATGTCTTCAAATGTTGATCGATCCAGCTCAGGAGATGAAAATGAGGTCCGTTCAAAATTATATATATATATATATATATATATATATATATATATATCTTTGTCTGTTAACGCTCTAGCGGTCGCAATTCGTCGTTAGTCATTTTATGCAAAAAGAAAGATCAAGTTCGTTAACGGCTGAAATCGGAGCAGGGTGAGGGGGGGGTTTAAAAAGGGAGAATATCGAAAATTCGAAATATCTCCGTTACTATACGTCCGAACGAAAACATGTATAGAATCAATCTTATAGCAAATTAAATGTACTATAAATATTGTTATATACATTTATTCTCTATCTTGAATATTAACCTAGATATTTGCATTTTTCAGTTTGGGCTTCGTTCTGCAAACGCCCAGTTCTACTCATGACACATAAAAAATACTCGGTTATGTAATAAACCAGATCATTCGAAACTTAAATACCACATATTGTTTTCAAGAGACATTTATTATACGAGATGCATGCAAAATATGTTATGGTGATTCCCCCCTTCTTACGTTATTGGACTACTGAAATTTGATTGATTGAGATAAAAATTATTCTGATCCATTATAAATTACAGCATTAGATATAGTAAATATTTTTCAATAAAATTAATATGTTATATTCTGATATAGTTCAGTAATAAGATGTTTTTCTTTCCTGTGAGAAATTGGCACACCTGTTTTTTAACGTTCCAGGTGCTTCCCGTCTGGAGGTTTCTTATTATCGTTTGTATTTATTCATTTGATGTTGACGGTGCTATTGTGTTACCAGTATGTAAATTTATCTATTGTTAATCTTCACGAGGGAAATCTGCTTAGTTTACGCAGCCCCAGCGTGACGGACTTTTCATTATTGGTTCAGGTTGCCAGTAGGCGTATAGGTATATCCATCTAAAGTTTTTTCCTGGCTTCATAATATTTAGTGGCCGGGGGAACAGGTGCTTTATTACTCAATTCCTCATCATGCAGAAAATTCGTGAAGTCTTTTATAGCATCGTTAAACCCTGTGTCGTTTCACTCACTTTTCAATAAATGAACAAAGTTGGAATCCTAATTTTGGAGACAAGTTTTCAGGTTAAAACCATCAGTTTTTCAGATTAATTAGCATTATGGTGTGTAGTCGTCGGTATGAGCCTTACTCGCGCCAGTTTGTACATTTTCCCAATCCTTCCTTCAAATACCACATATTCGTCCCCGTTTACTTAATGA
>CM032233.1:3230000-3237500 GCA_019009955.1 Riptortus pedestris
TATATATATATATATATATATATATATATATATATTGCACATTGTTATTAGAGTGTAAAAGATAGTGTTTGTGTTAATTCTACTTACCAAGACTAAAGATACTTAAAAGCTATTGTATATGACTGTAGTTCCTTTGTTTACATTAGGAGTAGTGAGTATAACCTCCAGTTTGCCATAATAGGCTTGGTCACTGCCATATGTTTTGTATTACTATAGTATATTGTCTTTTGTTTGTTGAACTATGTTACAACTATTGATATGCGTTATTATAATTATTGTTATATTATTTTTTTTATTAAAGCTATTTTTATGTAGTAATAAAATTGATATATTATTGTTATTTCACTATGTTACATTTGTTATTGCTATATGTTATCACAGTTACTGTTATATTATGTTAAAGCTGTTGTTACGGCCCATTTTTACCGTTGCCGAAGACGGGTGATTGAGAAAGAAGACAGGCTGGAGATTCCTGCGCGGGGCAGGCTGAGCAAGAACCGAAGACAAGAAGAGATCCCCGGGGACAAGCGAACAGCAGACAGCAGCGTCCACCTCGAGCTGTAGTGAGGATTTGGCTCCCGATAAACGCTTTGGCGGATCAGAGTGTAATACAGCTTGCAGAATAGCAGCTATTTCATTGTACAAAAGGTACCAAACCTATGCTTATTGTGTATAAACAATTAAAAAAGTAAAGGCCTATTTATTTGTATTGTAAGTCCCCCATGGGGAGTATTGTTTAATCCTTTATTTAGTTATTATTTTTATAGTTAAGATTAGAGATAAGTATAGTTGATTTATTATTATAAATAAACCCATTTGTTTGGTGAATACTGGTTTTCGTTGTTACCTGAGAACAAACAACGGTGCGCCCTTATTATTTTAATTTCTGCCTATCGATATGAGGCTAGGTAAATTTAATTTATAAATCCACACCCTTCTCCACTGAGCTTGGCAGTCTTGGTTGCCCAGTCTGTAGCTAACACTATGTTCAAGTTATATTAAAGTTACAATGTTATTGTTATTTAATTTATTATTATGCTACAACTAATTATTGTTGTGTGTTGTTACAATTATTCCTTTTCTATTATGTTACATTTGTTATTGCTGTATGTTATCACAATTGTTGTTGTAGTTTTTTAAAGCTATTTCCATGTTATGTTAAAGTTACAATGTTATTGTTATTTAATTTATTATTATGCTACAATTAATTATTGTTGTGCGTTGTTACAATTATTGCTTTTCTATTATGTTACATTTGTTATTGCTGTATGTTGTCACAATTGTTGTTGTAGTTTGTCAAAGCTATTTCCATTTTATGTTAAAGTTACAATGTTATTGTTATTTAATTTTATTATGCTATTACTGATTATTGTTGTGTTTTGTTACAATTATAGCTATTTTACTATGTTACATTTGTTATTGCTGTATGTTATCACAATTGTTGTAGTTTGTTAAAGCTATTTCCATGTTATATTAAAGTTACAATGTTATTGTTATTTTATTATGATACAACTAGTTTTTGTTGTGTTTTGTTTAAATAATAAATTACAATAATTCAACTTATTTTTATGTTGTACCATAGATACTGTGTTATTGTTATTTTTTTTATTATGACACTATTATTGCAGTATGTTGCTGCATTTATTATTATATTTTATCGAAGCCACTTTCATGTTGTAATAAAACTATTCTCTTGTTGTTATTCCACTATGTTACAATTGCTGTTGTTATTTGTTATCACAATTCTTGTTATATATATATCTGTGCTAATCGTGATATGGGTGTTTTAAATATATTGTGGTGTTCTGAGGGTGCCCGAATGTTATGTATGTGAATATGTTTATGAGTATGGTGTGAGTGTGAATATTGTATAGTATTGAGTTGTGTTTATGGCATTATGTTACAGTATATATATGTTGACAATCTCAGGGCCATATACTGTAATATAAAACCATAATCACAACTCAATACTATACAATATTCTCAATCACACCATACTCATAAACATATTCACATACTTAACACTCGGGCACCCTCAGAACACCACAATAATATATAACACCCATATCACGATTACCACAGATATATATAACAAGAATTGTGATAACAAATAACAACAATAGGAAAAACCCCAATTTACAATTAATTTTGTTATTAATTAACACCCTAAATCATATTTATTTATATCTGTAAATACATCGCTGATACATATTTGTATTAGCAAATGTTACGATTGTATTTTGCACTTTATGCTATTCTTACAAGTTATTTTTTTTAAATTGGGAATCTTTTTTAAGGAACTGATGTGCTGAATTAATATTACATGTAAATCTAGATTCATTAATTTTTGCAATAGCCTACAATCTTACAATAAATATTTGTATGAATTATATATGCGCATTTTATTACCTCAAAGTCATCTGCTACTTATTTTATTAATTTCA
Source organism: Riptortus pedestris (assembly GCA_019009955.1). Lineage (NCBI taxonomy): Eukaryota > Metazoa > Arthropoda > Insecta > Hemiptera > Alydidae > Riptortus > Riptortus pedestris. The sequence continues at coordinate 3,232,445 of CM032233.1, forward strand.
ATTAAAAATATTCTTATTCGAAACACGATTGTAAGGGTATTATGATATATATATATATATATATATATATATATATATATATATATATATTTGTTACTCAATAAAAACTTTTGTAAGTATTTTGTTAAAAGTTTGTATTATATTCGGTATCAATCATAATTTTACCAAGGGCCCGGCATAACTGTCAGCCCGGCGTTGAGCTGTTATATCATAAACCACTTTATTTCCAGCTTAAACTCCAAATAATGTATTCACTAAACGTTTACTGTGTGAGATACATCCAAATCCGTAGTGAGATGACGTCTTCAATTAATGTTTTGAGGTCATGAATAGAAAAATATTTTTCTTCTGTACCATACTGGATATTTAACTGTTTCATTACACACTGAAGATCGTATTAGTCTGAAAGCAGGGGTGGAGTAGAGGGGGTTTGAGAGGAGGGAATTTTATAATTCACAATGTCGCCGTTCTAATGAGGTTTATCGCAAAATGTTATAAAACCAATCTTGTTAAGCTATTGATGCTCTACAATTGTTGGCCTGTATATTTTCTGGTCAAAGTATAAGCGAGTTAATTGCAATTTCTTATTTTCAGACTTCATTATATATATATATATATTTTGCTGCGAAAACTACGTGAAAAAAGTTCACAAAGTTAATCAAGTATTTAAGAAGTACGAAGCAGATGAAAGGAACCGACCGATGGAAGGACTAGGACCGTCGACGCCAAAGAATGTTTTCGGTGATACCCGTCTCGGGTCCGAGCCTGTCTGGACCCTTTCCCTTTGATCTTACCGTCCGTATATAAAAGCGGCCCAGCTCCCCTCAACGGTCAGTTTGTTCACAGTTCTCTTCAAGTGAATAACAGTGCGTTCCGTGCAGCTTTAGTGAACAGTGCATTTCAGTGTTAGTGCGATGCAGTGTTGATGTAAAGAACAGTGTAATGCCGTATCTATGTAAAGGAGAGTGCAGTGCCGTGTTCATTGTGAAGATCAGCGCAGTTCAGTGTTTTTGTGAACTTCAGTGATCGTGAGTTATTTTACTGTGCAATTAGAAGTGAAGTCATCGGTGTATACTGTGAGTAATAGTTAAGAATAATTTACAAAATGTGTGGTGAATTGTCAAATAAATTTTGGAGTGATAAAAACTCTAAAGCTTGTGTATTTAATTGTGCAATCCAAAAGAACTCTAATAAACAACGTTTATTATTTTTTGTAATAACTCATCTCATCATATATTTTACATTTCTATGACCAATCAGATGAGCAGAAAGAGGTGTTTACGGATGACTTAAACAAGAAAGCACGAATAAATCGCTTAATATGTAGGCTAAGAAAAATTAGATCATCAATAGTTTAACAAGATTGGTTCCAAGATCATTTTTCGATACGACTCATAATAACGGAGATATTATGCATTTTACAAGGCCCCTATTACTCAGCCATTAACTAATATGAGCTTTAGTATTGGAAATAGTTAAATATCGAGTAAGTTACAGATCAAATAATCATTTTCGGCTTATGAAAGTATAATATTTTGTGATGACATCATCATACATCGCGTGTATATATATATATATATATATATATATATATATATACATATATATATATATGTGTGTGTGTGTGTGTGAGTGCGTGTGTGTGTATATTAACAGATTTCCCTAAAGCGAAATCAGCTATTGAGGTCGTACTCATGACGGAATTTTCGTAATTTTTCTTCAAATGTCCACCGGTCCTACCTAGATGACGAAAATGAGGTCCATTCAAAACTGTATATATATATATATATATATATATATATATATATATATATATATATATATATACACGCATGTATATGTATATAAAATTGTAACCTCTGTCTGTACATTGATTTTTTTCTCTCGTAATTTCACGATACTTTTTCGTTTCACATGTCATAGACACCATAACTGCATTTTTTTCCTTCGTGTATGTTTTTTTATTCGTTTCTTACCTTTTCACGCATAAACGTTTGAACTTTTGTTATATACACTTTTGTAGTAGACCGAAGTATAAATGAGTTAAACGCTAAAAACTATTGCGGGAGTCAACAATTTTATTTGACATAAAGGACTGAACCGAACTAAACGAAACTCGGCACGTGTATTAGCACTAACACCTTCATTGTAACAAGCTATACCAACATTTCTAGTGGCCAGTAGGAGTGGGGTTGTAAGGGAGACTTGAAATTAAAGACAGCGATATTTCGTATTCAATTGGTTTTTTGGCAAATGTGCACATATCGAAAGATTTTTTTCTTTTGTTATTTAGAGTAACTTTTGTTATATATACTTTTGTAGTATATCTAAGTATAACTGAGTTACGCTCTAAGAACTATATACACTTAAAACTAAAGCAGGAACCAAGAATTTTAAAGGGCATAAAGACTGAACCGAACTCAACAAAACTCCCTGATTATAAGCTATATTAAAATTTCTAGGTACGAACAGGAGTGGGGGTTCTAAAGGAAGCCTGAAATGAAAAATAGAGATATTTTGTCTCCTATTAGTTTTTTGGCAAACATACACATAACAAAAGTTGTTTATTTTGTTATTTAAAGTAACTTTTAGTATACACACTTTTCTTGTATACCTAAGTATAAATGAGGTATACGCTGAAAACTATAGAAGGTGTCAACAATTTTATTGGTCACTAATGACTAAACCGGACTAAAAAAAATTCATATGTGAATTAGCATCAACTGATCTATGATTATAAGCAATATCAATATTTCTAGGGACGACTTAGAGTGGGGGTTGTAAGGGAGGCTTTATATGGAAAATCGCCATTTCCTATTGGGTCTTCGGGGAACATGCATAAATTTCCGAAGGTGTTAATTTTTTTATTTAGATTAATATTTATTGCATTCACTTGAACTAAACACGCGATATACGCTAAACTATAGCGGGAGTCATTAATTTTATTAGTGCTTATTTATGTTTTTTTAATATATGTATATTATGACAAATGATGCTATGGTTTAGTCTTATATGATAGTTCTAAGTATAATAGGGATTAGTGCGGTTATAAATCTCATGCGGGAGAGGGGATGGGATGAAAAAACAGTTAATTGAGTTTACTTATTTCCTGTGAAATGCTGGCATTACTGGACGTGACTTTCACTGAGATTTACAATTACGAATATAATCTTATCTACAGAACAATGCTTAAACTATATGTGCTTGGATTGGTTTTTGACAGGAAATATGTTCATTATAGATTATATTTAATTGTAGTAAATGCTGTCCATGATTATGGTTTGAAATACACAAAAAAAGTGGAAATGGGTACACTTGGAACACATTTTCATTTATTCTTCAAACTAAAATTTCTATTCTATTAGTCCCCAAAAGGTAAGGATTGGCTATAGAGGGAACTGTAATTGTACACATTGAAGTCTTGCTATAAAAATACCATCATTAGTCAGTCAACAATGATTTCCCGGGCATCGCCGGGTACCTTAGCTAGTATATATATATATATATATATATATATATATATATATATGTCTTTTACCGCTCTAGCGGTCGCAATATTTGTTTGATCGATGCCAAAGTCGATATTTTGTCGTGTCGTGTAAAAGAAAGATCAAGTTTGTTAACGGCTGAAATCGGGCAAGGCAAAGGGGGAGAATTCCGAAAATTTGGAATATCTCCGTTACTATAAGTCAGATCGAAAAAGTGTATATAATGAGCCTTATTGCAAATCAAATGTACTACATATATTGTCATATACATTTATTCTCTATCTTGATCTTAACCGGGATATTTGCATTTTTTCAGTTTTCAGCCTTCAGCAAACCCCCACTTCTACTCGTGTTACATAAACAATAATCTGTTATATAATAAACCACATTACTCGAAGCTTAAATCCCGAATAATGTTTTCCAGAGACCTTTATTATACGAGATACATGCAAATATGTTCTTGTGACCCACCACCCGTCTTAAATTCTTAAATTGAGATAAAAATTATTCTGATTCATTATAAATTACAGGACTAGATATAGTACACAGTTTTCAATAAAAATAATGTTATATTCTGACATGTGTCAGTTATTGTTTTGGTGTACCGCTGGCCAACTTGTTCGTTTACATTTGAGACGCTTCCTTCCGGGAGGGGAAAGATTTCACTTATTTATTCACTTAATGTTCACGGTAGTGTTGTGTTAGCAGCTTCAACGGTTAGCTATCATTAAACTTCACGAGGGAAATCTGCTTAGTTTACGCAGCCCCTGTGTGACGGATTTTATATATATATATATATATATATATATATATATATACACACACACTCTCACACACACACACACACACACACACACACACACACACACACACATACACACACACACACATAATTTTGAACGGACCCCATTATCGTGGAGGTGTGAAGAAATGTTTCGAAAACCGCGATACAACCTTAATAACTGATTTTCTTTCAGGGAATACTATTAATAAGGGTAAATTCCTCTCTACCAGCAAACCCGCGTTTTGAGTGATTTTATCACAAACATTTTCCGTTTCTAATACTTTGATACATAGAAGAAAGTTTTCTAATAGGATTGTAATGTTTTTTTATTATATGATAAATTACAGATTTACGTTAATGATAATCAAAATTTGTGGTCTCGGGAAGCAGTTTCATAAATAATAAAAGTGCGTCAACTGGAGGATTTTCCAAAATATCTCTTTTTCTGTACGTTGGATCGAATAAGTATATAGAACCAATCTTATTACGGTCTAGCAAATACGTTCTACTACTAAAACATGAGTTATTAAGCTATAAATTATTCTGAATCATTATAAATTGCAGTAGTAAATAGTTTGCATTTTCTTTCCGGTGAAGAATAATTACAATTAAGAAGCAGTTTCCGTTGGGAGCTTATTAAAATTAACTGAAGGATTTCTCATTACCGTTTGTATTTACTCACGGTGGTGTTAAGTTTTAGCAGTATGCAGGTTTCTCTATTGTATAACTTCACGAGGGAAATCTGCTTAGTTTACGCAGCCCCTGCGTGACGGACTTTTTTGAT
>CM032233.1:3242500-3350000 GCA_019009955.1 Riptortus pedestris
TAAAAGATCCAGACGTCAGCATGCCATATCTGAATTAGTTGATAATGTGCTTAGTTGGCGCCGAACCTGCCTGTCGGAAGTTTTTTACATATTGAGACTTCTGTAAATCTTGGTTTCTTCTTCGGCGATTTACATAAATAGCTATATGTCCAATTATGCCAGGTCGACAACGAATTTCAATTCTTGTTCAGACAGGGTTCTTACCATGGGGATGATAATTGCATTTAGGATGTAGTTAAAACGATAAATCCTTCAAGACAACAGGATGAGTTTGGATGCAATAATTGCATTTAGGATGAAGTTAGAACGATAAATCTTCCAAAACAACAGGATGAGTTTGGTTGCAATAATTGCATTTAGGATGAAGTTAGAACGATAAATCTTCCAAAACAACAGGATGAGTTTGGTTGCAATAATTGCATTTAGGATGAAAGTTATAACGATAAATCTTCCAAAACAACAGGATGAGTTTGGTTGCAATAATTGCATTTAGGATGAAGTTAGAACGATAAATCTTCCAAAACAACAGGATGAGTTTGGTTGCAATAATTGCATTTAGGATGAAGTTAGAATGATAAATCTTCCAAAACAACAGGATGAGTTTGGTTGCAATAATTGCATTTAGGATGAAGTTAGAACGATAAATCTTCCAAAACAACAGGATGAGTTTGGTTGCAATAATTGCATTTAGGATGAAGTTAGAACGATAAATCTTCCAATACAACAGGATGAGTTTGGTTGCAATAATTGCATTTAGGATGAAGTTAGAACGATAAATCTTCCAATACAACAGGATGAGTTTGGTTGCAATAATTGCATTTAGGGTGAAGTTAGAACGATAAATCTTCCAAAACAACAGGATAAGTTTGGTTGCAATAATTGCATTTAGGATGAAGTTAGAACGATAAATCTTCCAAAACAACAGGATAAGTTTGGTTGCAATAATTGCATTTAGGATGAAGTTAGAACGATAAATCTTCCAAAACAACAGGATAAGTTTGGTTGCAATAATTGCATTTAGGATGAAGTTAGAACGATAAATCTTACAAAACAACAGGATGAGTTTGGTTGCAATAATTGCATTTAGGATGAAGTTACAACGATAAATCTTCCAAAACAACAGGATGAGTTTGGTTGCAATAATTGCATTTAGGATGAAGTTAGAACGATAAATCTTCCAAAACAACAGGATGAGTTTGGTTGCAATAATTGCATTTAGGATGAAGTTAGAACGATAAATCTTCCAATACAACAGGATGAGTTTGGTTGCAATAATTGCATTTAGGATGAAGTTAGAACGATAAATCTTCCAATACAACAGGATGAGTTTGGTTGCAATAATTGCATTTAGGGTGAAGTTAGAACGATAAATCTTCCAAAACAACAGGATGAGTTTGGTTGCAATAATTGCATTTAGGGTGAAGTTAGAACGATAAATCTTCCAAAACAACAGGATGAGTTTGGTTGCAATAATTGCATTTAGGATGAAGTTAGAACGATAAATCTTTCAATACAACAGGATGAGTTTGGTTGCAATAATTGCATTTAGGATGAAGTTAGAACGATAAATCTTCCAAAACAACAGGATGAGTTTGGTTGCAATAATTGCATTTAGGATGAAGTTAGAATGATAAATCTTCCAAAACAACAGGATGAGTTTGGTTGCAATAATTGCATTTAGGATGAAGTTAGAACGATAAATATTCCAATACAACAGGATGAGTTTGGTTGCAATAATTGCATTTAGGGTGAAGTTAGAACGATAAATCTTCCAAAACAACAGGATGAGTTTGGTTGCAATAATTGCATTTAGGGTGAAGTTAGAACGATAAATCTTCCAAAACAACAGGATGAGTTTGGTTGCAATAATTGCATTTAGGATGAAGTTAGAACGATAAATCTTTCAATACAACAGGATGAGTTTGGTTGCAATAATTGCATTTAGGATGAAGTTAGAACGATAAATCTTCCAAAACAACAGGATAAGTTTGGTTGCAATAATTGCATTTAGTATGAAGTTAGAACGATAAATATTCCAAATCAACAGGAGTAGTTTGGTTGCAATAATTGCATTTAGGATGAAGTTAGAACGATAAATCTTCCAAAACAACAGATTGAGTTTGGTTGCAATAATTGCATTTAGGATGAAATTAGAACGATAAATCTTCCAAAACAACAGGATGAGTTTGGTTGCAATAATTGCATTTAGGATGAAGTTAGAACGATAAATCTTCCAATACAACAGGATGAGTTTGGTTGCAATAATTGCATTTAGGATGAAGTTAGAACGATAAATCTTCCAAAACAACAGGATGAGTTTGGTTGCAATAATTGCATTTAGGATGAAGTTAGAACGATAAATCTTCCAAAACAAACAGGATGAGTTTGGTTGCAATAATTGCATTTAGGATGAAGTTAGAATGATAAATCTTCCAAAACAACAGGATGAGTTTGGTTGCAATAATTGCATTTAGGATGAAGTTAGAACGATAAGTATTCCAAAACAAAAGGATGAGTTTGGTTGCAATAATTGCATTTAGGATGAAGTTAGAACGATAAATATTCCAAAACAACAGGATGAGTTTGGTTGCAATAATTGCATTTAGGATGAAGTTAGAACGATAAATCTTCCAAAACAACAGGATGAGTTTGGTTGCAATAATTGCATTTAGGATGAAGTTAGAACGATAAATCTTCCAAAACAACAGGATGAGTTTGGTTGCAATAATTGCATTTAGGATGAAGTTAGAACGGTAAATCATATGAGTCGAGGATAATTGACCATGCTGGAATGATTTCACATATACCCGAGGAAAGCAGTGCTGGAAAAACGATATTGCTCTTAATGTTGGAGCCAATCAGTATGTACTAAGTAGGTCGTTTTAACTAACCCCTCAATATTTTTTGATTCGTGACACTTTTCGCTAGAGATAAAAGGCCTTCACGGAGGGGCTGAGTAATCTAAGCAGATTTCCCAAGTACAGGTATAACATGCTTGTGATCTCATTTCACCACATATTCTCTATTTATAAGTAAAAAAAAAAACTCCGATGAGTGTAAGGGGATACTGGAGGCATAAAACAAGATAGTACGATTAACCTGCTTAAAACTCGAGTTACGAAAAAATGCAAACAACAATAGTTTAACGAGAATTGTTCTTTAACATATTACGACCCAACGTATAAACACGAAGATATTTTGAATCCCCCCCTCGCCTCCTAATAAGTTGGTGATTTCAGGTCTAGGGTCCCTTGATGGAAATCTGCTATTGAGCTTATCTCTTAACGCGATATTCGACATCTCGTGTATCCCTCGATGCTATCCAGGAGATGATATAAAATGAGTTCTGTCCGAAATTATATATATATATATATATATATATATATATATATATATATATATATATATATTAGTATATAAATACTAGTCTAGAGTTCACAATTTTTGCGTTATACCAATCTCGTTACATAAGCGTTTCATGCAAAATTGAGAACAAGTTCTTTAGTGGCCGGTGTAGGTTTAAAAGGGGGTAAGTTCGAAAATTTGAAATATATACGTTAAAAATCGGGTCGAAAAATTGTATAGAATCAGTGTTATCATATCATCCAGGGTTACCCGTATGTTAATAAACAGAGTTTAAAACATATTTAGAACTTCCAACTAATAAATCACTGACTTCTCTTTGCGGTTGGGGGTAGTGTGTTGTATGGGTGCAAGAATTAAAATTTAATTGCGAAATTAAGCTGAGGGTGATTTAATAAACCTTAAGAGGGAATAACTCAAATTTAATGAGACTAATAAAGCACTACTTGGAGCTCCAAATTGCCAAGGGTTGCCTCTCTATTCAACTAAACCGATTTACATAATGCATTAATGTGGCCGTCGGAAGTAATAAATAAAAGCCCTATATATTTCCTAGGGTAATATATGAATATGCATGATAGTTGTAGTTTTAAATTAAATTTGGCCATAAAATGATGAAGAGGATGGCTAAGGAATGCATCCCTTAAATATTAAGTATTGCAACAATACGATGCAGTTAGGGACATTTTCAGCCCCAAGTAAAAGGCCACTCTCAGCTTATTTAGTTAAACAAACTTCATTTTCAACCATTCAATGTCCCCTCATTCCCCTTGGGCGAGTTTTAGCAGATTTCCCTTAAGAGAAATCAGCTATTGACGTCGCACTCATGGCGCGATTATCGAATATTTCCAAAATTATATATATATATATATAATTGTGTTAATGATTTCGTCCAGGTTATATTTATATATGGTGTTGTTTTTTTTTATTGGAGGTTTGGGGGTTGTTATATTTTATCCGATATTTCGGGAATTTTATTTTCTCTTCTTCAAAAAATACAGTAAAAATACAGTTGCTACTTTATAGTATTGCACATTGTTGCTAAATTAGAGTGTAACAAGAGGTGTTTATACTATTTTTACTTACCAAGACTAAAGATACTTAGAAATTACTATGCATATTGCACTAGAGTAACTGGTTACAGTAACTTTCCCTGGTTTGTTTACATTGAGCAGGGTCACTGCCTTATGTTTTTTGTATATCTACAGTATATTGTCTTATGTTAGTTGAACTATATTATAATTATTATTCTAGCTATTATATTATGTTGGAATTATTGTTATGTGTTATTACAATTATTGTTAATTTTCTTAAAGCTATATTCGTGTTATATGAAAGCTATTATGTTATTGTTATTTTATTACGTTAATAATGATAATTGTAATAAGACATAACAATAACAGTTGTAACATAATGAAATAAAAATGACATAATAACGTTCATATTACACGAATAGCAACTGTATTTTTACAGCCCTGAAGAAGAGAAAATAAAATTCTTGAAATATCGCTAGAAATTAAGAATTTTCTTTCAATAACTTTGACGAAACCTCCGATAAAAAACAACAACACCATATATATAAATATATATATATACACACACACACACACACACAAACATATTTTTGTCTATTAACGCTATAGCGTTAGCAATTGTTGTTTGTTCGTTATCAAACTCGATACTGAACTATTTAAACATTTTAATAAAAATAAAGATCAAGTTCGTTAACTGCTGAAAGCGGACCGGGGGGGGGGAGAGGGGAATTTCGAAAATTCGAAGTGTCTCCGTAACTGTACTTCAGATCGGAACATTGTATAGAACCAATCTTATTGCAAACGAAACGGTCTGTAATTGTTGTTCTATACAGGTATTTTTGTATCATGAGTATTAACCGAGATATTTGGATTTTAGCAGATTTCTCTTAAGGGAAATCAGCTATTGTATATAGCTATCGTACTCATGACTCGAGTTTTGAAAAATTTCCTCAAATGTCCATCGATCCTACCCAGGAGATGACGAAAATGAGGTCCGTTCAAAATTATACGGGTATATCTATATATATATATATATATATATATATATATATATATATATATATATATATATATTTGTCTGTTAACGCTCTAGCGGTCGCAATTTTTGTTTGATCGTTACCAAACTTCATATATAAGCGTTTTACGTAAAAAGAAAGGTCAAGTTCGTTAATGGCTGAAATCGGACCAGTGGGAGGGGGGGGTTTAGAGGGGGGATTTTTGAAAATTCGAAATATCACCATTATTATGCGTCGGATCGAAAAAGTGTATAAAATCAATCTTATTGCAAATTAAATTTACTATAAATATTGTTCTATACATTTATTCTGTGTCTTGAATATTAACCGAGATATTTGCATTTGTATGCATGTGTGTGGTCAGCAGGAGTCGGCTATGTTCGGAACTCTCCACCGAGAGTTAGTGCGGGCCGTTTCGGTAACTATTCGTCCCTCGTGAATAAATTTAGAGATTCCGTACTACTACTGTTGTTATTAGGCAGATTTCTCTATTGTAAAACTTCACGTGGGAAATCTGCTTAGTTTACGCAGCCCCTGCGTGACGGACTTTTATTGTTTTCAGTTTTTAATAAACCCCCACTCCTACTCATGCCATATTAATAATAATAAGCTGTTATATCATGAACCACTTTAATGCAAGGTTAAATACCAAATATTGTTTTCATTGAACGTTTACTATGTGAGATATATGCAAAAACATATTCTGATCTATTATAAATTACAGCACTAGACATTGTAAACAGTTTTCACCAAAATTAATATATTAATTCAGCGTCCCGGACTTCTTTTTAATAATTTTCTTCACGAGGGGCAATATTACATGGCTCATCAATTGAATAAGGCATTTTCTAATTTGTTCCAAACTAACTCTAAATCCCCGAATAGAAATTCTGCAATTTTCATATTAAGGTCTTATTAGGCAGCTGACCCGTTTGAAGGATATTGAGGTTTTACTCATTATGCAATTTTCGAAATATTTTTTAAAATGCCCGTCGATCCTACCCAGGGGATGACGAAAATGTGTTCCATTCAAAATTATGTATATATGTATATATATATATATATATATGTATATATATATCTATATGATATATGTATATATATATATATATATATATATATACATATATATATATATATATATATATATATATGTCTGTTACCACACTTGCAGTCGCGCAATTTTAATCTTATCGTTACTGAATTCGGTAAATAAGCATTAACTGAAGATCAAGTTCGTTATCGTCTGAAAACGGGACATATCTCCGGATCAAAAAAATGTTTAGAAGCAAACTTATTTCAAATATAATGTTCTATAAGTTTTGATATGTACATTTTCTCTCTAATATTGAAAGAGATATTGGAATTTGTTTATTTTAGCCTTCAGTAAACTTCCCTTATTTTCATTGCACGTTAAGAGAACGTGAATCGTCTTATTTCAAACCGAAATACCAAATATTGTGTACAATAAATCTTTTCTAGATGATGTATCGTGATGATGACCCCCCCCCCTTATTTTTTTATTAGATTACTAAAATGAAAGGAATAGATAATGTAAATAGTTTTCAATAAAATTAATATTCAAATATATTTAGTGAAATATTCTTTTTCTCTCCTATTCCTATTCTCTTTTAAATGTTATTGATCATTTCTATCCATCTTTAAGGTCTGAGAGGTTGGCTGACCTGTTTGTTTACAATTCTGACGCTTTCTCTTGTGGAGGTTATTAAAATGTTAATTGACTGAATGATATCTCGTTATCATTTGTATTTTTTCAATTAATATTCACGGTGGTGTTTAGTGTTACCAGTATGTAGATTTAATTTCTGCATATTTCTGATAACGTATAATTTATCTTCCGCGGTTTCGCCAGATTTCCCTGAAAGGCAACCAGCTATTGCCGTGCTCATGACGCAATTTTCGAAAAAAAATTGTATAGGTCCAATGTTATTGAGAATTCTACTATTTATAAATGTTGTTATACACTTTTTTTCATTTTCTTGATTATCAAACTAGATATTTGCCGTTTTTAGTTTTCACCCTTCAGTTAACTCCGTCTCCTACTCATGTAATATTACAAAGAAGCAATTATATCGTGAAGCACTTTACTTGAAGCTTAAATGCATAATATAATTCTCATTGAAATTATAATTTGTGAGATGGAGGCAAATACATAGTGGATTGTCGTCATTAGTTGAGATTTTCTGGACTGAACTCGAAAATATTTAGTAGATCTATATCATGCTCAATACTTAACCGTTTAACTCAACTATAATGTCAGTAATCAGACCAGGAAAACGTGGGGGGGGGGTGCTTCTACAATTAATTCTGCATATATTTATTCGTAACTCACATATTAAGAGTTATTCTTATTTTATTGTTTCAGCCTTCAGCGGACCCCACTTCTACTAGTCCCATTATTACTCATAAATAGAGAAGTTTCTCTATTTCTCTAATTTTAATAATAAATTATTAACTTTTATTCATTTTCGTTTAATGAATTATAGGAAAATGCTCTAGGTTGAATGTAATAAATATTACCAGCCGAGAGGGGGTATACAACTTCAACTAAAATGAAATCAGAAAAGAAGCTAAGGGCCAACGTGAAACTGTAAAAGTCCATCACGCAGAGGCTACGTAAACTAAGCAGATTTCTCAAGTGAAGTTTTACAATAGAGAAATTTCACGAGATCCAAACAGTTACGGAAATGGCCGAACTAGCTTTTGTTGGATTCTCACTACTAGAACCGAAGTTAGCCGATCTCATCTCTTCCGTTATCCGCACACACTTAAAAAAATGCAAATATCTCGGTTAATATTCAAGACAAAGAATAAATATATATAACAATACGTATAGTAAATTTAATTTGCAATAAGATTGATTCTATGTTCAATGTTTCGATCCGAAGTATTTTTCGAACATCCCCCCTCTTAACCCCTCCCATTGGTCCGATTTCAGCCATTAACAAACTTGATCTTTCTTTTTGGTAGCGATCAAACAAAATTTACTTAGCGGTCGTAACAGATCGTCGTAACGGTCAGAACTAAACACACTTAAAAACTACTGTACATATTGCACTAGGGTTACTGGTTACAATAATTGTATTTTATTGTAGTATTACAGTATTGTATATACTGGTTATTGTAACCAGTAACCCTAGTGCAATACGTATGTATAGTAGTTTATAAGTATCTTCAGTCTTGGTAAGTAAAAATAGCGTAAACACCTCCTGTTACACTCTAATTTAGCAACAATGTGCGATAGTACAAAGTAGCAACTGTATTTTTACAGCCCAGAAGAAGAGAAAATAAAATTCCCGAAATATCGGCATAAACTAAGACTTCTTTCACCAATATTGACCAAACCTCCAAAAACTAAACAACACCATATATAAATATAACGTGGTCGAAAACATCAACACAAATATATATATATATATATATATATATATATATATATATACTAGCTCAGATACCCGGCTTCGCTCGGGAATTCATTTGAGGCTGAATGGTAATGGTATATTTTTGGCAAGGCTTTACTTTGCACAATATTTTGACATTTACCCGTCCCAGTGTTTAGCGTTAATACCCGTTGTTGGCATTTGTTAATAATAAAATTAATTTTTTATGTAAGTCTTCACTGTCCTCCAAATTGTCATATTTCCCGTCTCCTGTGCATTATGCATAGATTTCAGTTATTAAGGACAACATATTAACATAGATTTGAATTAATTTTTCCAGGTGAGGTACCTGATAGTTCAAATTGGAATGGATTGTTGAGCATATCAATATTTCTGCGCAAATTATATATATATATATATATATATGTCTGTTACCGCTCTAGCGGTCACAATTATTGTTCAATCGTTAATGGCTGACATCAGACCAGATGGAGGGGGGGGGTAGAGACGAGGAATTCCGAAAAATCGATATATCTCTGTTACTATACATCGGATGGAAACAATGTTCGGATGAGTCTTATTGAAAATTAAATGTATTATGAATATTGTTATATACATTTATTCTCTATCTTGAATATTAACCGAGATATTTGGACTTTTCAGTTTTCAGCCTTCAGTAAACCCCCACTTCTACTCATGTTACATAAACAATACTCTGTAATAAATCACTTTATTCAAAGCTTAAAACCAAATATTGCTTTCCAGAGACATTTATTATACGCGATACATGCAAAAATGTTCTTGTGATCCCCCCGTCTTAAATTTTCGGACTACTAAAATTTGATTGTATGAGATAGAACTTACTCTGATTCATTATAAATTACAGTACTAGATATAGTAAATTATTTTCAATAAAATTAATATGTTATATTCTGATATGTTAAAGGTTAATGGTTTTTCTTTTACGGTGAGCGGTTGGCTAACCTGTTTGATAACATTTCAGACGCTTCCCGCCGGAAAGGGAGGGGAAACATTTCTCATTACCGTTTGTATTTATTCACTTAATATACACGGTGTGTCGTTAGCAGTATGTAGGTTTATCTATTACTCTCGAAATTTCTCGAGGGAAATCTGCTTAGTTTACGCAGCCCCTGGGTGACGGACTTTTGTTAATTTTTGCATTGACCTTTTTGATATGTTATTTTTCAAGATATATATTTCATTAAGTTATCAAGCCTTGTCCGTTCATCTCACACACCTTTTGCAAACCGAATCGTAAACGTATCATTGAATAAATATAAAAAAATAATCGACTTTTCAAATCATTTTATCAAACAACATTCAAATAAATTTTATCTAAACATGCCAACACATTACGAATATACACGGACGGATCTAAAACTGAAAATGGAACTGGAGCCCCCCTTCTTTTGTTCTTGGTTTACTAAAATCTGAGTGATTGAGATAGAAATTATTCTGATTCATTTCAAATTACTCCTCTAGCTGTAGTATATAGTTTTCAATAAGATTAGTCTGCTATATTCAGATATATTTCGTTAATTGTTCATCTTTCTGGTCTATAATAGAGCTATCTATTCAGCGCTGCGAAATTGGCTGCCCTGTTTGTTTACAATACAGACGCTTTCCGTTGTAGATATTATTAACTTGTAAATTGACTGAATGATTTCTTATTACCGTTTGTATTTATTCGCTTAACATTGACGGTGGTGTTACCAGTATGTAGATTTATCTATTGTAAACCTTCCCGTGTGAAATCTGCTTAGTTTACGCAGCCCTGGCGAGAAGGACTTTTTATAATCCAGTAAGGCTGGAAGATCTTTCGTGGACGAGCAGCAATAACCAGTTCCATTTAAATGAGTCTTATTTAAAAATTTGAGGAATTTCCCCTTCATTAAGTAGGAATGAATGGAAGCGATAGCTTATCCCTCTAGAAAGAATGAGACGGAAGAATGGCAAGGGAAGGGATGTGTGTTCATTTCGGAGTTGTAATGTAAAGGCATCCTTGTTAGAACAATGTTGAGCACGCTCCTTATCCTAACCAACTATCTTGTTTAACGTTTTATTTTTGTCCAATCTACTTTCCTATAAACTGGTATATATATATATATATATATATATATATATATATATATATATATATATATTTTAACAGATTTCTCTTGAGGGGAATCTTCGAAATATTTCTTCAAATGTTCATCGATCCTCCCTAGATGCAAACGAGAAAGAGGTCCCTTCAAAATTTTACATATATATCTATATCTATATATATATATATATATATATATATATATATATATATATACTAGCTCAGATACCCGGCTTCGCCCGGGAATTCATTTGAGGCTGAATGGTGATGGTATTTTTTAACAGGCTTTACATTGCACAATATTTTGACATTTGCCCGTCCCGGTGTTTAGGATTGATACCCGTCGTTACCGGTGATTTGCTAATAATAGAATTATTTGTTCGATAATTCTTCACAGTCTTCGATATTTTTATATTTCCCGTCTCTTATACATGTAAATATGGTGAATTTTTATTTCAGGCCTCCCTTATAACCCCCCTCTCGTTCGAACCTAAAAATTTTAATATAACTTATAATCATGGAAGAATTAATGCTAATTGACATACCGAGTTTTGTTAAGTTCGGTTCAGCCGTTAGTGCCCGCTAAAGTTTTAACGTATAACTCATTTATACTTAGGTATACGACAAAAGTGTATATAACAAAAGTTACTCCAAATAACAAAATAGACAACTTTTGTTATGTTTATATTTTCGGAAAAACCAATAGGAAACGAAATATCGCTATTTTTAATTTCAGGCTTGCCTTATAACCCCCACTCCTGCCCGTCCATAGAAATGTTGGTATGGCTTATTATAATGAAGGCCTCACTGCTAATACACATACCGAGTTTTATTTAGTTCGGTTGAGTCTTTTTTGGCAAATAATATTGTTGACTCCCGGTATAATTTTTAGCGTATAACGCATTTAAACTTCGGTATACGACAAAAGTGTATATAACAAAAGTTACTCTAAATAACAAAATAAACAACTTTTGTTATGTGCAAATTTGCCGAAAATCCAATAGAAAACGAAATATCGCTATTTTTAATTTCAGGCTTCCCTTATAACCCCCACTCCTGTTCGTCTCAGAGAAAATTAATATAGCCTAAAGTCTAAGTTGGGTTATTAGTAATATACATACCAAGTTTCATAAAATTCGGTTCAGCCGTTTGTGCGTGAAAAGGTAACAAACAAACAAACAAACAAACAAACAAACAAACAAACAAACATACACGAAAGAAACAAAATGCAGATATGGTGTCTATGACATGTGAAACGAAATGTTATCGTGAAATTTCGCGAAAAAAATCAATGTACAGACAGAGGTTACAATTTTATATATATATAGATATATATATATATAAAATTGTAACCTCTGTCTGTACATTGATTTTTTTCGCAAAATTTCACGATAACTTTTCGTTTCACATGCCATAGACACCATAACTGCATTTTGTTTCTTTCGTGTCTGTTTGTTTGTTTGTTACCTTTTCACGCATAAACGGCTGAACCGAATTTTATGAAACTTGGTATGTATATTACTACTAACCCAACTTAGACTTTAGGCTATGTTAATATTCTCTGAGACGAACAAGAGTGGGGGTTATAAGGAAAGCCTGAAATTAAAAATAGCGATATTTCCTTTTCTATTGGTTTTTCGGCAAATATGAACATAACAAAAGTTGTTTATTTTGTTATTTAGAGTAACGTTTGTTATATACACTTTTTCCGTATACCTAAGCATAAATGAGTTATACATTAAAAACTACTGCGGAAGTCAACAATTTTATTTGGCCTAAAAAACTCAACCGAACTAAACCAAACTCGGTATGTGAGTTAGCACTAGCGCCTTCCTTATAATAAGCTATACTAACATTTCTAGGGACGGTCAGGTGTAGGGGTTATAAGGGAGGCCTGAAATTAAAAATAGTGATATTTCGTTTCCTATTGGGTTTCGGCTAATAAGTATATAACAAAAGTTGTTTATTTTGTTATTTAGAGAAACCTTTGTTATATAAAATATCGTCGTATACCGAAGTATAATGGCGTTATACGCTAAACATTATAGCGGGAGTCAACAATTTTATTTGACACAAAAGATTCAACCGAACTAAATAAAACTCGGCATGTGTATCAGCACTAACGCCTTAATTATAATAAGCCATACCAACATTTCTATTGACGGGCAGGAGTGGGGGTTATAAAGGAAGCCTGAAATTAAAAATAGCGATATTTCGTTTCCTATTGGTTTTTCCGCAAATATAAAAATAACAAAAGTTGTTTATTCTTTTGTGATATTCACTTTGGTCTTATAACAAAGTATAACTTGTCATACTTATATTATATTATTTGCTATACAAAAAAGTAACTTTTGTTATATACACTTTTGTCGTATACCTAAGTATAAATGAGTTATACGTTAAAACATTAGGGGGAGCCAACAATTTTATTGGGCATTAACGGCTGAACCGAACTTAACAAAACTCGGTATGTCAATTAGCATTAATTCTTCCATGATTATAAGTTATATTAAAATTTTTAGGTTCGAACGGGAGGGGGGTTATAAGGGAGGCCTGAAATAAAAATTCACCATATTTACATGCATAAGAGACGGGAAATAAAAAAAATATCGAAGACTGTGAAGCCTTATCGAACAAATAGTTCTATTATTAACAAATCCACGGCAACGACGGGTATTAACCCTAAACACTGGGACGGGTAAATGTCAAAATAGTGTGCAAAGTAAAGCCTTGCCAAAATAATACCATCACCATTCAGCCTCAAATCAATTCCCGGGCGAAGCCGGGTATCTGAGCTAGTATATATATATATATATATATATATATATATATATATATATATATATATATATATATATATTTGTTTGTTAGAGCTCTAACGGTGGCATTCTTTGTTTTAGCACTACCAAGCTCGACATTTAACCCTCGGTCGGGCGCGTCAAGAATATTCCGCCATCGGGCGCGTGTATCTCAGAGATCATCCTCAACCGTTTTTACGGAAATACAGTTTTTTAATATATATTTTGCACTAAAATGTTTGGCGTGTGATTAGAAACCATAAAAGAGGAAGTATTTGTTTGAAAGAAGGAAATAATTTTTAAAATTGACAAGTATTATAATATAAAGAAACGGTGGACGATCATTTTTAAAATATAATTAAAAAACACAAATATCAAAAGGAATTGTTTAAATGCCCAAAAAAAAATTTTGTTTTTGCAAATCACACAACAGTAATTAGTACACCTACATTTATTTTCAGTTTTGGTTGGTTCACATAATTTTCTTTTGTTTGTTGTAGTGGAGGGACTTTTTTTATGCTGTTCTGTACTTGAGTTCAATGTATGGTCCAATGAGCTAGTGTACTCTTATGAGTCTCTGTAGTCTTCAAGTTTCGTCCTTAGTTCGGTTGGTAAACGTCTACTATTGTCACTGCGTCGTGCAATATATCCTTGTACAAGTTCTTTTGAAAGCTCATGTTTGAGCAAAATAATAGAATAATAGGTTTATATGATTTCATTTAATAAAGAGAAACTTAATTGATGTACATATTTATGAAATACAGATTTCAAAAAAACTTACGAGATCGGGCGCGTGGTATCTAGGAGATAAAATTTAATGACAGGTGAAACTGACGACTCCGTTAAACACAGTGACTCAACATACCTTGAGGGGGAGTTCTCTAAAACACATAACTCGAAGCACTACAACACTACTCTATGCTAGGAGGTGTGGCAAATATTTTTCTAGAAACTGTGTATCTGAGAGATCACGCGCAGGACGGAGGGTTAAAAGTTATATGTACAAATGAAGATCAAGTAGGCTAATGGCTGAAATCCGATCACTGGGAGGGGTATTAGAGGCTGGAATTTAGACAATTCTTAATATCTCCGTTATTATGCGTCGGCTCGATATGTTCTATAGAAACAATCTTATTGCGAATTAAATTTACTATAAATATTGCTCTATACATATTTGCCGTAGAATGAGTATTAACGGAGATTTTTGTATTGCATTGTTTTACACCATTCAGTAAAGCCCCACTCCTACAAGTGTCATATTAATAATAAGCTATTATAACATGAAACACTTGATTAAAAGGTAATATAACAAATATTGTTTTCAACAAAGCTTTATTATACGAAATACAAATAAATACGTTGTGTTGACCCCCCCCCCCTCCCCTTCTTTTGTTCTTGGATTACTAAAATCGGAGTGATTTAGACAGAAATTATTCTGATTCAATGTTATTGAAAATGAAATGCACTATAAATGTTGTAACATATATTTATTTTCTATCTTTAATATTAAGGGAGGTATTTTCATTTTTTAGTTTCCAGCCTTCAGTAAAGCCCACTCCGGCTCATGTCATATTAGCAAAAAGCTGTTATATAATGAACCACTTTATTCTAAGGTTATATACTCCATATTGTGTCCGAGAACCCTCTATCACACGGGATACTTGCAAATGAAGTCACCGATTAACATTATACGTTTTAAATCAAGAATGTTTATTTGATCTATACAATGCTCGATATTTAACCTTTTCAGTCCACACTATTGATCATATTTTATTTGGACGGAAATGGGGTTTAAAGTGGGGAGGAGTCGAAAATTCATAATATATCCGTTATTATGAGTTGGTATTTTCTACATAGGCTCATTAAAAGTTTGAAGGGCAAGCCCATTAATCATGAATAAGGAGGGAGAGTCGCCGTCAGCCTCTGTTTGCATTGTTAGCTGGGCTAAACTGAGGAATTGCTCATGCGTCGCCTAGTTTGGTTAAGCCGAGTAACTACGTGTAAGAATTAATTGATAGCGCCTGAATGGCCCATGATAAATTTTCCTCATAAATTGACAAATGATTAAAGATTCGAGGAATCTTTGCTAATTTAGCATAATTTATTAACTAGCAGCTCCTTCTGAAACGCTGATCACTATCAACCTAATTGCAAACTACTCATTAATTACATTATGCAAAATCAATATCAACTGCTGCCCAATTATATCAGCCTCCAAAATCTATCTTCAAACAATGTGCCCAGGGATATTCTCCTTTACGGCAGCCTAGGCACGTTAGGTTATACAGCACACCAAATGACATCGCTAGAATAGCCTACTCTAAATACTCCAACCTTTATAGCAAATGGCGATAAAAACAGCTTCTCACTCCTAATAGTTAAATGTGTTTAGATATCCCTCAAGGGATATCAGCTAGGGAGTATAAATTCCCGATCCATTTCCGGGATGCTACCTCCCAGCTCTGTTCTGCGAGTATAATATCCAGACATATTTCTGGTGTGGTACCATCCAGCTCTGTTCTGGGAGTATAATATCCAGACGTATTTCTGGTGTGGTACCATCCAGCTCTGTTCTGGGAGTATAATATCCAGACGTATTTCTGGCGTGATACCATCCAGCTCTGTTCTGGGAGTATAATATCCAGACGTATTTCTGGCGTGATACCATCCAGCTCTGTTCTGCGAGTATAATATCCAGACGTATTTCTGGCGTGATACCATCCAGCTCTGTTCTGCGAGTATAATATCCAGACGTATTTCTGGCGTGATACCATCCAGCTCTGTTCTGCGAGTATAATATCCAGACGTATTTCTGGCGTGATACCATCCAGCTCTGTTCTGCGAGTATAATATCCAGACGTATTTCTGGCGTGATACCATCCAGCTCTGTTCTGGGAGTATAATATCCAGACGTATTTCTGGCGTGATACCATCCAGCTCTGTTCTGCGAGTATAATATCCAGACGTATTTCTGGCGTGATACCATCCAGCTCTGTTCTGCGAGTATAATATCCAGACGTATTTCTGGCGTGATACCATCCAGCTCTGTTCTGCGAGTATAATATCCAGACGTATTTCTGGCGTGATACCATCCAGCTCTGTTCTGCGAGTATAATATCCAGACGTATTTCTGCGTGTGTACCATCCAGCTCTGTTTCTGGGAGTATAATATCCAGACGTATTTCTGGTGTGGATACGTCCAGCTCTGTTTCTGGGAGAATAATATCAGACGTATTTCTGGCGTGATACCATCCAGCTCTGTTCTGCGAGTATAATATCCAGACGTATTTCTGGCGTGATACCATCCAGCTCTGTTCTGCGAGTATAATATCCAGACGTATTTCTGGCGTGATACCATCCAGCTCTGTTCTGCGAGTATAATATCCAGACGTATTTCTGGCGTGATACCATCCAGCTCTGTTCTGCGAGTATAATATCCAGACGTATTTCTGGCGTGATATCATCCAGCTCTGTTCTGGGAGTATAATATCCAGACGTATTTCTGGCGTGATACCATCCAGCTCTGTTCTGCGAGTATAATATCCAGACGTATTTCTGGCGTGATATCATCCAGCTCTGTTCTGGGAGTATAATATCCAGACGTATTTCTGGCGTGATATCATCCAGCTCTGTTCTGGGAGTATAATATCCAGACGTATTTCTGGCGTGATACCATCCAGCTCTGTTCTGGGAGTATAATATCCAGACGTATTTCTGGCGTGATATCATCCAGCTCTGTTCTGGGAGTATAATTTCCAGACGTATTTCTGGCGTGATATCATCCAGCTCTGTTCTGGGAGTATAATATCCAGACGTATTTCTGGCGTGATATCATCCAGCTCTGTTCTGGGAGTATAATTTCTAGACGTATTTCGGGGATGATTGGTGCCAGCTCTGTTCTGGGGGTATAATTTCCACACGTATTCCTGGTGTGATACCATCCAGCTTTGGCCTGATACTATAATTTCCCGACCTATTTCTAGGATGATGCATTCTAGCTCTGTTCTTGGAGTATAATATCCAGATCCGTTCCTGTGCAGAGGAGTTATTATATTTTTTATAGTGCTACAAAGCGTCAGTTTTCTCTAGCCTGTGAGGAATGGGTCGGGCCCTTAATAGTTCTGCAGGATTAACGCTATATTAAAGACAATTGACAAATATTTACCATCTTATTTATATCTGATCTAATAGCAAGCCATAAAAATGTTTCTTTGTCGAGAAATCACTATGATATCACAAATTCAACAACAAACAACAGTGACAGAGTAAGTATCCTCCACACACAATTATTCCTTCAATTTGAGATAAATCGATATTTAGATGGAAAAATGAATATACGCATTGCGTCATTGAGTTTATAAAGTTATAATGTAATGTATGGCTAATACACAAAGCATGTGAATAAATTAAAAAATGTATGTCATATATTTAGAGAGTTATCATGATTCTTAACAAAAGGAATTTAACACACACACACACACACACACACACATATATATATATATACATATATATATATATATATATATATATATATATATATATATAATATATTTTTTTTTCCTTCTTCATAGTAAACCAATGAGGAGTTGTTTATTT
This sequence comes from Riptortus pedestris, assembly GCA_019009955.1. Taxonomy (NCBI): domain Eukaryota; kingdom Metazoa; phylum Arthropoda; class Insecta; order Hemiptera; family Alydidae; genus Riptortus; species Riptortus pedestris. The sequence goes on from CM032233.1 coordinate 3,260,819, forward strand.
GAATACATGTTCCATTGCCACATGGAATATTACAGGTATGATTATGTTTAAATACAATTTTATTTCACAATATATACACGTTAATCAACCATCTAATCAAATGTAATTTAAAAAAAAATAATAATAAAATAAAATATTAAAATAAATAAAAATAAAATAAGTAAGATAATTACATATAAAATTAATAAAGGAAATGAAAACCAAATAAAATAAAATAAAAACAGAACAATTAATGTTAAACTGAACCGATGTTTAATGTGCGAGTCTATGTAAGGTAAATATATTGAATTATAATTCCCACAATCGATTTTACATTCTAATGTATTTTTGCTACATCCATATCTATACTTTTGATAAACTTTATAATTTCTTTATTATATTTATTAAATATAATATGAGGTGGTTCTGGCCAATTACCTCCTTTTAAAATTATGTCCATTATTAAATTTGATCTATTTTGATTAAATTTTGAACAGTCATAAAGTATATGTAAGAACGTTTGTGTTGTCTGTGAGTCGCAAGTACATTTGTTTAAATCTTGTTAAATAATGTCCTACCTGTCCATGTTCCGTTAGAAATTGTGTGCATTTGTGATGGTGACTCTTAATTGTGTTGTAGTTGTTGTGAGTTATATTTGGTATGTATTGATGTAAGCTGTGCCATTGGTATCTTATAGTAGCTTTGTTTTCGAAAACAAAAAACTTACTTATCCCATTAGGTTTTTACTTTTAATGACATAAATAAATTTGTTTTCATATGTTTAAGAATTGATCAAAAGTTGTGCATCTGATTTTAAGTTTTTTTCCTTCAACATCAAGGAATCTATATATAATTGCAGCTTATCTTTACTAAGACCAATAAATGTAATTTGAGGAGTCAAGTAAAAAAAGATCTTCACGTCTCACCATCGCCATTAGTGTTTCAGAGCAAGTGTTCTAAAGGCCTTCGAGGGCATTTACAATGCTGAAAACAATTATGATATCCCTAACAAACCCTACTGGAAATTATCAGGTATACGCTAATGATATTTATTGATTAAAATATCCCTTTATTTTTGCAGATTTCACTTTTGGGAAATCAGCTATTGCTATCAGCTATATTATGACGTAATTTTCGGAAAATGTCCATCGATCCTACCTAGATGACGAAAATGACATCTGTCGGAAATCATATATATCTATATCTATATATATATATATATATATATATATATATATATATATATATATATATATATATATATATATATATATATATATATATATATATATATATATATTTCGCAAATTATGTTTGATCGTAAGCATTTCATGCAAAACTAAAGAATTAGTGGACGGCTGGAACCGGAGTGGCGTTGGGGAGGCGGCGGTTAAAGGGGGGAGATGGAAAATTCAAAATATATTCCTTACTATGAGTCGAAAAAAAAAATTGTATAGAACCAATCTGTTTGTCTAATGCATATTTCGAAAATCGCGTCAGGTGCGTTTCCCTCAAGGTAAATCTCTTGGAAACGAACCTGAGGTGATTTTCGAAAGATTCCCACAATTGTCCATCGATCCTACCTAGTAGCCGAGCTGGTGAAAGCACTCAACTCAAGTCACAGTTTAGAAACGGATCAGATATTCTGGCTTAAAAAATTTGTTCTATCCCCAGACATTATGGAATATTGCGAGAATGTTTTCAATCGGTTTTCACTATTCATATCTAGAGGTAAACGTTTTCTTCGCGTTTGTCAATATTCTAACAAACAACAAACTGAGCATCATTAACCGAGCAGATTTAATATTGAACCTTTCAAAATTGATTCCAAGTATTGAAACTTTATTGTCAAGTGTAGAAGATCTATAGTCAAACATGAATGGTTCTAAACCATTTTTGGAGCGGGCTCAGTATAAGGGAGATGTTTGGAATTTGCCATTCTCCTTAAGCCCAGCCCGCTTCTTCCTGGCCCTTTATGAGCCATTAACAAACAATATAACCTTTAGTGGTATCGAGTGTGCTAAAGATAAACCAACTTAGTGGTAAAGTGCAATGGGAGTAGGTGTTACAGTCGAAGCGTAGCCAATTCTTTCATCCTACCTACATTATGTACAATTTTTAGGCCCAACTCAAAGTAACGGAGATATTATGCCTTTTTTCTTCTAGTCCCAAACCTACCTTCGAGTTCTGCCCATCTTTAGTTTTACATGAAATCCCAAGGATAAAACAAAAATTGCGATATGAATATATCATGAATGTATAGTTGAAAATAGTTGGAGGTTGTATCCCTGCCAAGGGAGAACATTAGTTGAGGAGAGGGGGGGGGGTTAGAGGGGAACGTCGAAAATTCCAAATGTTTTCGTTATGATACATCCGATTGAAAACGTGTATAGAACAAATCTTGTTGCAAATCAAATGTCGTATCAATTTAGTTGTATGCGTTTCTTCACTATCTTGATTATTAACCAATAGATTTCCATTTTCTAATTTGGGCCTTCAGTAAACCCCCACTCCTACTCGAGCAATAATAAGCTGTTATATCAAGAAGCACATTATTTGAAGCTTAAATACCATAAATTGTTGTCACTGAACTTTTACTTTTTGAGATAAATGCAAATAAATGGCGCACATGGGAAATCTGCTTAGTTAACGGAGCCCCCTTCGTGACTGACTTTTGTTGAACAATTCCTGTGTGTGAGGTTCATGCAAATATATTGTGTGATGGCGTCATCAATTGAAATTTTAGGTATTCAAATCAAAAATGGTTATTTGATCTATACCATACTGGATATTTAAGTATTTCATTCAACACAAAAAATCATATTAATTAATCGCTGAAAACGGACCAAAAGGAAGGAGGGTTCAAAAATATTAAAAAGAAAAAATATTGTGAGTCATACAAACAAGAATTCTAAACAAACATAATATTTTTGAATGTAAAATGCCAAGGGAGAAGATTAGTCGAGGAGTGGTTGTGGAGTATACAGCCCCTAGGGAGGACTGGCCATTGTGACTCCCTTAGCTCCTGTCCACAGCCAGCCTCACACATCCCATTGTATAGAACAAATCGAGGAGTGGTTGTGGAGTATACAGCCCCTAGGGAGGACTGGCCATTGTGACTCTCTTAGCTCCTGTCCACAGCCAGCCTCACACATCCCATTGTATAGAACAAATCGAGGAGTGGTTGTGGAGTATACAGCCCCTAGGGAGGACTGGCCATTGTGACTCTCTTAGCTCCTGTCCACAGCCAGCCTCAGACATCCCATTGTATAGAACAAATCGAGGAGTGGTTGTGGAGTATACAGCCCCTAGGGAGGACTGGCCATTGTGACTCCCTTAGCTCCTGTCCACAGCCAGCCTCACACATCCCATTGTATAGAACAAATCGAGGAGTGGTTGTGGAGTATACAGCCCCTAGGGAGGACTGGCCATTGTGACTCCCTTAGCTCCTGTCCACAGCCAGCCTCACACATCCCATTGTATAGAACAAATCGAGGAGTGGTTGTGGAGTATACAGCCCCTAGGGAGGACTGGCCATTGTGACTCCCTTAGCTCCTGTCCACAGCCAGCCTCACACATCCCATTGTATAGAACAAATCGAGGAGTGGTTGTGGAGTATACAGCCCCTAGGGAGGACTGGCCATTGTGACTCCCTTAGCTCCTGTCCACAGCCAGCCTCACACATCCCATTGTATAGAACAAATCGAGGAGTGGTTGTGGAGTATACAGCCCCTAGGGAGGACTGGCCATTGTGACTCTCTTAGCTCCTGTCCACAGCCAGCCTCACAAGTCCCATTGTATAGAACAAATCGAGGAGTGGTTGTGGAGTATACAGCCCCTAGGGAGGACTGGCCATTGTGACTCCCTTAGCTCCTGTCCACAGCCAGCCTCACACATCCCATTGTATAGAACAAATCGAGGAGTGGTTGTGGAGTATACAGCCCCTAGGGAGGACTGGCCATTGTGACTCTCTTAGCTCCTGTCCACAGCCAGCCTCACAAGTCCCATTGTATAGAACAAATCGAGGAGTGGTTGTGGAGTATACAGCCCCTAGGGAGGACTGGCCATTGTGACTCTCTTAGCTCCTGTCCACAGCCAGCCTCACACATCCCATTGTATAGAACAAATCGAGGAGTGGTTGTGGAGTATACAGCCCCTAGGGAGGACTGGCCATTGTGACTCCCTTAGCTCCTGTCCACAGCCAGCCTCACACATCCCATTGTATAGAACAAATCGAGGAGTGGTTGTGGAGTATACAGCCCCTAGGGAGGACTGGCCATTGTGACTCTCTTAGCTCCTGTCCACAGCCAGCCTCACACATCCCATTGTATAGAACAAATCGAGGAGTGGTTGTGGAGTATACAGCCCCTAGGGAGGACTGGCCATTGTGACTCTCTTAGCTCCTGTCCACAGCCAGCCTCACACATCCCATTGTATAGAACAAATCGAGGAGTGGTTGTGGAGTATACAGCCCCTAGGGAGGACTGGCCATTGTGACTCCCTTAGCTCCTGGCCACAGCCAGCCTCACACAACCCATTGTATAGAACAAATCGAGGAGTGGTTGTGGAGTATACAGCCCCTAGGGAGGACTGGCCATTGTGACTCCCTTAGCTCCTGTCCACAGCCAGCCTCACACATCCCATTGTATAGAACAAATCGAGGAGTGGTTGTGGAGTATACAGCCCCTAGGGAGGACTGGCCATTGTGACTCCCTTAGCTCCTGTCCACAGCCAGCCTCACACATCCCATTGTATAGAACAAATCGAGGAGTGGTTGTGGAGTATACAGCCCCTAGGGAGGACTGGCCATTGTGACTCTCTTAGCTCCTGTCCACAGCCAGCCTCACACATCCCATTGTATAGAACAAATCTTATTGAAAATTTAATGATCTAGAAATGTTATTATGTACGTTTTTGCACTATCTCGATTATTGGCCGAGTTATTTGCATTTTTTAGTTTTCGGCTACCAGTAAACACCCTACTCATGCCATATTAACAATAAACTGTCATATTTGAAGCCAAAATACCAAATATTGATCTCATTGTACTTTTACGTTTTGATATAAATGCAAATACTGAGAGAAATGTACTTAGCATTGTAAATGGCCAGAAGAGCAGAACGTTTGCTCTGACTCAATAATGTTCTGGTGAGCTGATTTGAGTGGATCAATCTGAAATGTGGGCTGAGGATAATGTGAGTATAGATAAATATAATATAGTATAATTTTGCTTTACCTGTTGTACATGAGGACATCGGGTTTCCATATCCTATGGGGCGGTATGCGTAGGTCCTTCACCCCACCGAACTCACTCGCGTTCCACCGCAGGTTCACGTCGTTCCATTCCTGAAAGAATTCCAACCATGGGCACATGGGTAAGGTGTCGTTTTAGTAAGAGCGTGAGCGAAAGCGGGTTTCTACCCATCAATTAATTATTTAAAAACTCATTATACACCTTCCTCCCTTCACCAACATTCATTTCATTTAGTCACAAAGTGGGCCAGTGCATTTTAATTTCTCTCAATCTTAATTTAAACAAGAGAGGACAGACACCCTTTCTTATAAATAACAATTAGCTCTAGCAAGGGCGGCTTTGAATTCGAATTGAATGAGAATCTAGTATTAATGAATGGAAACTGGAACATTACACCGTTTGTTACTAATAGTCTATTATTACAGAAAAAAAAAAGATAAAGTGTTGGACTGTCTTTTACAGCTCGATATTTAGGTGTGTGTCCCTGAAACAAAAATAAAGAATTATTACAAAAGAAAACTGAGATAAATGTTTTGAAATAGTGGCTAAAGGCTGTCATTAATTTGAGAGGGAAATCGCATTTGTCGAAACGATTCGATGGAGCTGATGAGATATTGGTTGACTAGAAGACATTGTGACACTACTAACCACATCTCAGCTACATTATCATATTCTATTCTCAGCCTAGAATAATATTAGGCCACAAGGACATTATTCCTAAAAACCAAGTTTGTGTCTGTTGGCTTCATCAAATATTATTTAGAATAATATACTGTACATTATTCTTGCTGAATTTGTATCCGACTAAAAACCACAATTGCCTCTAAACGCGAATACAAAAAGAACTTGAGAAAGCTACGTTGATGAATGGCAACTTTTCCTAACTATTGCTTCGAGTTACTGACAATTGGAATATAAAGAGGATGTATAAATCGGCAGACAAAACCATAACAAAAGTAATGATCGAATGTTTTTGAATGAACTTTTTGCCAATAATTGAAGTTGTGCTACTTTTATTCTGTTGAATATTTCAATTGAACGTAGACTTTGTCATCAGTCACAATTCTATCCTAAAAATTCCATATAAACTGACGATTTTAAATATTAAAAGTACCCAAATTCTGTAAGTTTTGCTTTTGGACATTTCAAACTGTGTGATCTAGCGGAAGAGGTTTATAAGGTATGGACGTTTGTGGAAAACAAAGGTTGCAGTAACTTTTGAATAATTAAAATAAATTTGTGATTTAAAATTATTCACGAATATAAGTCAATCGAATTTAGGTCTTCAGAAGTTTAAAATCAAGAACTGTTAGAAATATTTATAGGGGCTGAGGTTAGCTACGTAAGTTAAAGCATTGGCCTTAATCTCGCATGGCAAACCTAAAGTGGCGAGTTCGATTCCCGCCTGGCAAAATAGTAATTTATTTCGTGAAGAGCCCATTACATAAAATCCTTAGTCCCACTCTGGCTAGAAAAGGGTGGTTACCTGAAGATAACCTGCCCAATTTACCGTAGTTGCAAAAAGTGGACGTTAATAAATAATAATAGATGCAATATATCATGATATAATATAGTAATTTTATCGAAAATTATTTACTATATCAAGTGCTGCAACTTATAATGAACCAGAATATATTTTATCTCAATTTTAGTAATCCAAGTCCTGTAGAAAACCCGTCCCAATTAGCTGTAGTAGCAAAAAGTGAGCGTTCATAAATAATAATAATATTTATATTTAGGTGATTTTTCAAATTAAAATTCAAAATGTTGTTGTTTTTTATCAGAACACCTTTAAGGGAAATCAGCTATCGAGACTCATGACGCGATTTTCGAACAACTTACTCAAATGTCCATCAATCTTGCACGGGAAATGACGAAATTGAGGTCCGCTCAAAACCGTATATATATATATATATATATATATATATATATATATAATGTATGTATCTGCTACCGCTCTAGCGGGCCGCATTTTTTGTTTTTTCGTTACCAAAATCAATATTTAGCGATTTTGTTATGCTAAACATCAAGTTCGTTAAAGGCCGGCTAATGGGAGGGGGTGGGGGGGGGGTTAGAGGGAGGGGATTTAGAAAATGATTAATATCTCCGTTATTATTGGTTGGATCGGAATGTTGTATAGATCATATTGCAAATGGTATTTTCTGTAAATGTTGTTATTCACCAGTTTTCTCTTTATAGGATATTAAACTAGATATTTCCATAAATTAGGTTTCGCCCATTGATAAACCCCACTACAATGCATATCATATTAACAATAACCAACTTAAAGGTTAAATACCAACATTGAAATTTACTTTGTAAGCTACGTACAAATTTGATGCGTGATGACGTTACCGCTTAAGATTTGATGTTCTTCTTTCGAAGATATTTGTTTGATCGATACGTTACTCGATATTTAACCATTTCACTCAACACTGAAGATCATATTTGTTATTGCCTGAAATAAGAGTCGGAATAAGAGGGGGGGGGGAGCAGAGAGGGGAGAATTCAAAAATTCAAAATATCCCTGCTATTATGAGTGGGTTCCTAACATCTTAAAGACCCAATTATGTTAAACTATTGATGCTCTACAATAGTTGTTCTATGTATTTTTTTTCGTAACTTAAATACTAAGCCAGTTATTCGTGCTTTCTTTTTTCAACCTTCAGGACCCCCCCCCCCCCATCGCCCCACTCATCGTGTTTTAGATAGAAATACAGAATATGTGGTGAGAAGAAATCACTAGTGTGTAACACCAGCAGGTGGGAAATCTGCTTAGATTACGCAGTCCCTGCGTGACAGACCTTTTCCTTATCTGCTTTTGACATCTATAAAGTTACTATATCTAACTTTCATAAAGGCATGGCCTACTAAAGGGTTATCCTTTTGTAGGACTTAAGGGGACTTAGGACTTACTTTCCCCAGAGGGATATCGAATTTCAAAAAACTTATGCAAATGTTCGTTGGGACTTCTCAGGAGATGAAAATTTTATATAAATTTATATATTTGTTGGTTGTCGGTTGTTATTTATTATATGGAAATAAGGAAAGCTAATATCGGATCATTGAATTAGAATATAGACCTATGTTCGTAGTAGCTTCATAAGCAAAGCTAATATTGCATGATTGAATTAGAATATAGACCTATGTTCGTCGTAGCTTCATAAGCAAAGCTAATATTGCATGATTGAATTAGAATATGGACCTATGTTCGTCGTAGCTTCATAAGCAAAGCTAATATTGCATGATTGAATTAGAATATGGACCTATGTTCGTCGTAGCTTCATAAGCAAAGCTAATATTGCATGATTGAATTAGAATATGGACCTATGTTCGTCGTAGCTTCATAAGCAAAGCTAATATCGCATGATTGAATTAGAATATGGACCTATGTTCGTCGTAGCTTCATAAGCAAAGCTAATATTGCATGATTGAATTAGAATATGGACCTATGTTCGTCGTAGCTTCATAAGCAAAGCTAATATCGCATGATTGAATTAGAATATGGACCTATGTTCGTCGTAGCTTCATAAGCAAAGCTAATATTGCATGATTGAATTAGAATATAGACCTATGTTCGTCGTAGCTTCATAAGCAAAGCTAATATTGCATGATTGAATTAGAATATGGACCTATGTTCGTCGTAGCTTCATAAGCAAAGCTAATATCGCATGATTGAATTAGAATATGGACCTATGTTCGTCGTAGCTTCATAAGCAAAGCTAATATCGCATGATTGAATTAGAATATAGACCTATGTTCGTCGTAGCTTCATAAGCAAAGCTAATATCGCATGATTGAATTAGAATATGGACCTATGTTCGTCGTAGCTTCATAAGCAAAGCTAATATCGCATGATTGAATTAGAATATAGACCTATGTTCGTCGTAGCTTCATAAGCAAAGCTAATATCGCATGATTGAATTAGAATATGGACCTATGTTCGTCGTAGCTTCATAAGCAAAGCTAATATCGCATGATTGATTAGAATATGGACCTATGTTCGTCGTAGCTTCATAAGCAAAGCTAATATCGCATGATTGAATTAGAATATAGACCTATGTTCGTCGTAGCTTCATAAGCAAAGCTAATGTTGCATGATTGAATTAGAATATGGACCTATGTTCGTCCTAGCTTCATAAGCAAAGCTAATGTTGCATGATTGAATTAGAATATAGACCTATGTTCGTCGTAGCTTCATAAGCAAAGCTAATATTGCATGATTGAATTAGAATATAGACCTATGTTCGTCGTAGCTTCATAAGCAAAGCTAATATTGCATGATTGAATTAGAATATGGACCTATGTTCGTCGTAGCTTCATAAGCAAAGCTAATATTGCATGATTGAATTAGAATATGGACCTATGTTCGTCGTAGCTTCATAAGCAAAGCTAATATCGCATGATTGAATTAGAATATGGACCTATGTTCGTCGTAGCTTCATAAGCAAAGCTAATATCGCATGATTGAATTAGAATATGGACCTATGTTCGTCCTAGCTTCATAAGCAAAGCTAATATTGCATGATTGAATTAGAATATAGACCTATGTTCGTCGTAGCTTCATAAGCAAAGCTAATATTGCATGATTGAATTAGAATATGGACCTATGTTCGTCGTAGCTTCATAAGCAAAGCTAATATTGCATGATTGAATTAGAATATAGACCTATGTTCGTCGTAGCTTCATAAGCAAAGCTAATGTTGCATGATTGAATTAGAATATGGACCTATGTTCGTCGTAGCTTCATAAGCAAAGCTAATATTGCATGATTGAATTAGAATATGGACCTATGTTCGTCGTAGCTTCATAAGCAAAGCTAATATTGCATGATTGAATTAGAATATGGACCTATGTTCGTCGTAGCTTCATAAGCAAAGCTAATATTGCATGATTGATTAGAATATGGACCTATGTTCGTCGTAGCTTCATAAGCAAAGCTAATATCGCATGATTGATTAGAATATGGACCTATGTTCGTCGTAGCTTCATAAGCAAAGCTAATATTGCAGGATTGATTTGAATTTGGGCCAATTGTCGTCGTAGCTTCATAAGCAAAGCTAATATTGCATGATTTGAATTAGAATATGGACCTATGTTCGTCGTAGCTTCACAAGCAAAGCTAATATCGCATGATTGATTAGAATATGGACCTATGTTCGTCGTAGCTTCATAAGCAAAGCTAATATTGCATGATTGATTAGAATATGGACCTATGTTCGTCGTAGCTTCATAAGCAAAGCTAATATTGCATGATTGAATTAGAATATGGACCTATGTTCGTCGTAGCTTCATAAGCAAAGCTAATATTGCATGATTGAATTAGAATATAGACCTATGTTCGTCGTAGCTTCATAAGCAAAGCTAATGTTGCATGATTGAATTAGAATATGGACCTATGTTCGTCGTAGATTCATAAGCAAAGCTAATATCGCATGATTGAATTAGAATATGGACCTATGTTCGTCGTAGCTTCATAAGCAAAGCTAATATTGCATGATTGAATTAGAATATAGACCTATGTTCGTCATAGCTTCATAAGCAAAGCTAATGTTGCATGATTGAATTAGAATATAGACCTATGTTCGTCGTAGCTTCATAAGCAAAGCTAATATCGCATGATTGATTAGAATATGGACCTATGTTCGTCGTAGCTTCATAAGCAAAGCTAATATCGCATGATTGAATTAGAATATAGACCTATGTTCGTCGTAGCTTCATAAGCAAAGCTAATGTTGCATGATTGAATTAGAATATGGACCTATGTTCGTCGTAGCTTCATAAGCAAAGCTAATATCGCATGATTGATTAGAATATGGACCTATGTTCGTCGTAGCTTCATAAGCAAAGCTAATATCGCATGATTGAATTAGAATATAGACCTATGTTCGTCGTAGCTTCATAAGCAAAGCTAATGTTGCATGATTGAATTAGAATATGGACCTATGTTCGTCCTAGCTTCATAAGCAAAGCTAATGTTGCATGATTGAATTAGAATATAGACCTATGTTCGTCGTAGCTTCATAAGCAAAGCTAATATCGCATGATTGAATTAGAATATGGACCTATGTTCGTCGTAGCTTCATAAGCAAAGCTAATATCGCATGATTGAATTAGAATATGGACCTATGTTCGTCGTAGCTTCATAAGCAAAGCTAATATCGCATGATTGAATTAGAATATGGACCTATGTTCGTCGTAGCTTCATAAGCAAAGCTAATATCGCATGATTGAATTAGAATATAGACCTATGTTCGTCGTAGCTTCATAAGCAAAGCTAATGTTGCATGATTGAATTAGAATATGGACCTATGTTCGTCGTAGCTTCATAAGCAAAGCTAATATCGCATGATTGATTAGAATATGGACCTATGTTCGTCGTAGCTTCATAAGCAAAGCTAATATTGCATGATTGAATTAGAATATGGACCTATGTTCGTCGTAGCTTCATAAGCAAAGCTAATATTGCATGATTGAATTAGAATATAGACCTATGTTCGTCGTAGCTTCATAAGCAAAGCTAATTTTGCATGATTGAATTAGAATATGGACCTATGTTCGTCGTAGCTTCATAAGCAAAGCTAATATTGCATGATTGAATTAGAATATAGACCTATGTTCGTCGTAGCTTCATAAGAAAACAAATTGTTGCACGATTGAATTAGAATATGGACCTATGTTCGTCGTAGCTTCATAAGCAAAGCTAATATTGCATGATTGAATTAGAATATGGACCTATGTTCGTCGTAGCTTCATAAGCAAAGCTAATATTGCATGATTGAATTAGAATATGGACCTATGTTCGTCGTAGCTTCATAAGCAAAGCTAATATTGCATGATTGAATTAGAATATAGACCTATGTTCGTCGTAGCTTCATAAGCAAAGCTAATATTGCATGATTGAATTAGAATATGGACCTATGTTCGTCGTAGCTTCATAAGCAAAGCTAATATTGCATGATTGAATTAGAATATGGACCTATGTTCGTCGTAGCTTCATAAGCAAAGCTAATATTGCATGATTGAATTAGAATATTGACCTATGTTCGTCGTAGCTTCATAAGCAAAGCTAATGTTGCATGATTGAATTAGAATATGGACCTATGTTCGTCGTAGCTTCATAAGCAAAGCTAATATTGCATGATTGAATTAGAATATGGACCTATGTTCGTCGTAGCTTCATAAGCAAAGCTAATATTGCATGATTGAATTAGAATATAGACCTATGTTCGTCGAAGCTTCATAAGCAAAGCTAATGTTGCATGATTGAATTAGAATATGGACCTATGTTCGTCGTAGCTTCATAAGCAAAGCTAATATTGCATGATTGAATTAGAATATGGACCTATGTTCGTCGTAGCTTCATAAGCAAAGCTAGTGTCGCATGATTGAATTAGAATATGGACCTATGTTCGTCAGAGCTTCATAAGCAAAGCTAGTGTTGCATGATTGAATTAGAATATGGACCTATGTTCGTCGTAGCTTCATAAGCAAAGCTAATATAGCATGATTGAATTATAATTTGGACCTATTGTTCGTCGTAGCTTCATAAGCAAAGCTAATATCGCATGATTGAATTAGAATATGGACCTATGTTCGTCGAAGCTTCATAAGCAAAGCTAATATTGCATGATTGAATTAGAATATAGACCTATGTTCGTCGTAGCTTCATAAGCAAAGCTAATATTGCATGATGGAATTAGAATATGGACCTATGTTCGTCGTAGCTTCATAAGCAAAGCTAATATTGCATGATTGAATTAGAATATAGACCTATGTTCGTCGTAGCTTCATAAGCAAAGCTAATATTGCATGAGTGAATTAGAATATGGACCTATGTTCGTCGTAGCTTCATAAGCAAAGCTAATATTCGCATGATTGAATTAGAATATGGACCTATGTTCGTCGTAGCTTCATAAGCAAAGCTAATATCGCATGATTGAATTAGAATATGGACCTATGTTCGTCGTAGCTTCATAAGCAAAGCTAATATTGCATGATTGAATTAGAATATAGACCTATGTTCGTCGTAGCTTCATAAGCAAAGCTAATATTGCATGATTGAATTAGAATATAGACCTATGTTCGTCGTAGCTTCATAAGCAAAGCTAATATTGCATGATGGAATTAGAATATGGACCTATGTTCGTCGTAGCTTCATAAGCAAAGCTAATATTGCATGATTGAATTAGAATATAGACCTATGTTCGTCGTAGCTTCATAAGCAAAGCTAATGTTGCATGATTGAATTAGAATATGGACCTATGTTCGTCGTAGCTTCATAAGCAAAGCTAATATTGCATGATTGATTAGAATATAGACCTATGTTCGTCGTAACTTCATAAGCAAAGCTAATATTGCATGATTGAATTAGAATATAGACCTATGTTCGTCGTAGCTTCATAAGCAAAGCTAATATTGCATGATTGAATTAGAATATGGACCTATGTTCGTCGTAGCTTCATAAGCAAAGCTAATATTGCATGATTGAATTAGAATATGGACCTATGTTCGTCGTAGCTTCATAAGCAAAGCTAATATCGCATGATTGAATTAGAATATGGACCTATGTTCGTCGTAGCTTCATAAGCAAAGCTAATATCGCTGATTGAATTAGAATATAGACCTATGTACGTAGTAGCTTCATAACCAAAGCTAATATCGCATGATTGATTAGAATATGGACCTATGTTCGTCGTAGCTTCATAAGCAAAGCTAATATTGCATGATTGAATTAGAATATAGACCTATGTTCGTCGTAGCTTCATAAGCAAAGCTAATATTGCATGATTGAATTAGAATATGGACCTATGTTCGTCGTAGCTTCATAAGCAAAGCTAATATTGCATGATTGAATTAGAATATGGACCTATGTTCGTCGTAGCTTCATAAGCAAAGCTAATATCGCATGATTGAATTAGAATATGGACCTATGTTCGTCGTAGCTTCATAAGCAAAGCTAATATCGCATGATTGATTAGAATATGGACCTATGTTCGTCGTAGCTTCATAAGCAAAGCTAATATTGCATGATTGAATTAGAATATAGACCTATGTTCGTCGTAGCTTCATAAGCAAAGCTAATATTGCATGATTGATTAGAATATGGACCTATGTTCGTCGTAGATTCATAAGCAAAGCTAATATCGCATGATTGAATTAGAATATGGACCTATGTTCGTCGTAGCTTCATAAGCAAAGCTAATATTGCATGATTGAATTAGAATATGGACCTATGTTCGTCGTAGCTTCATAAGCAAAGCTAATATTGCATGATTGATTAGAATATGACCTATGTTCGTCGTAGATTCATAAGCAAAGCTAATATCGCATGATTGAATTAGAATATGGACCTATGTTCGTCGTAGCTTCATAAGCAAAGCTAATATTGCATGATTGAATTAGAATATAGACCTATGTTCGTCATAGCTTCATAAGCAAAGCTAATGTTGCATGATTGAATTAGAATATAGACCTATGTTCGTCGTAGCTTCATAAGCAAAGCTAATGTTGCATGATTGAATTAGAATATGGACCTATGTTCGTCGTAGCTTCATAAGCAAAGCTAATATCGCATGATTGATTAGAATATGGACCTATGTTCGTCGTAGCTTCATAAGCAAAGCTAATATTTCATGATTGAATTAGAATATGGACCTATGTTCGTCCTAGCTTCATAAGCAAAGCTAATATTGCATGATTGAATTAGAATATGGACCTATGTTCGTCGTAGCTTCATAAGCAAAGCTAATATTGCATGATTGAATTAGAATATGGACCTATGTTCGTCGTAGCTTCATAAGCAAAGCTAATATTGCATGATTGAATTAGAATATAGACCTATGTTCGTCGTAGCTTCATAAGCAAAGCTAATGTTGCATGATTGAATTAGAATATGGACCTATGTTCGTCGTAGCTTCATAAGCAAAGCTAATATTGCATGATTGAATTAGAATATGGACCTATGTTCGTCGTAGCTTCATAAGCAAAGCTAATATTGCATGATTGAATTAGAATATAGACCTATGTTCGTCGTAGCTTCATAAGCAAAGCTAATATTGCATGATTGAATTAGAATATAGACCTATGTTCGTCGTAGCTTCATAAGCAAAGCTAATATTGCATGATTGAATTAGAATATAGACCTATGTTCGTCGTAGCTTCATAAGCAAAGCTAATATTGCATGATTGAATTAGAATATAGACCTATGTTCGTCGTAGCTTCATAAGCAAAGCTAATATTGCATGATGGAATTAGAATATAGACCTATGTTCGTCGTAGCTTCATAAGCAAAGCTAATGTTGCATGATTGAATTAGAATATGGACCTATGTTCGTCGTAGCTTCATAAGCAAAGCTAATATTGCATGATTGAATTAGAATATGGACCTATGTTCGTCGTAGCTTCATAAGCAAAGCTAATATTGCATGATTGAATTAGAATATAGACCTATGTTCGTCGTAGCTTCATAAGCAAAGCTAATATTGCATGATTGAATTAGAATATGGACCTATGTTCGTCGTAGCTTCATAAGCAAAGCTAGTGTTGCATGATTGAATTAGAATATTGACCTATGTTCGTCGTCACTTCATAAGCAAAGCTAATATCGCATGATTGAATTAGAATATGGACCTATGTTCGTCGTAGCTTCATAAGCAAAGCTAATATCGCATGATTGAATTAGAATATGGACCTATGTTCGTCGTAGCTTCATAAGCAAAGCTAATGTTGCATGATTGAATTAGAATATGGACCTATGTTCGTCGTAGCTTCATAAGCAAAGCTAATATTGCATGATTGAATTAGAATATAGACCTATGTTCGTCGTAGCTTCATAAGCAAAGCTAATATTGCATGATTGAATTAGAATATGGACCTATGTTCGTCGTAGCTTCATAAGCAAAGCTAATATTGCATGATTGAATTAGAATATGGACCTATGTTCGTCGTAGCTTCATAAGCAAAGCTAATATCGCATGATTGATTAGAATATGGACCTATGTTCGTCGTAGCTTCATAAGCAAAGCTAATATCGCATGATTGATTAGAATATGGACCTATGTTCGTCGTAGCTTCATAAGCAAAGCTAATATCGCATGATTGATTAGAATATGGACCTATGTTCGTCGTAGCTTCATAAGCAAAGCTAATATTGCATGATTGATTAGAATATGGACCTATGTTCGTCGTAGCTTCATAAGCAAAGCTAATATCGCATGATTGAATTAGAATATGGACCTATGTTCGTCGTAGCTTCATAAGCAAAGCTAATATTGCATGATTGAATTAGAATATAGACCTATGTTCGTCGTAGCTTCATAAGCAAAGCTAATATTGCATGATTGATTAGAATATGGACCTATGTTCGTCGTAGATTCATAAGCAAAGCTAATATCGCATGATTGAATTAGAATATGGACCTATGTTCGTCGTAGCTTCATAAGCAAAGCTAATATTGCATGATTGAATTAGAATATAGACCTATGTTCGTCATAGCTTCATAAGCAAAGCTAATGTTGCATGATTGAATTAGAATATAGACCTATGTTCGTCGTAGCTTCATAAGCAAAGCTAATATCGCATGATTGAATTAGAATATGGACCTATGTTCGTCGTAGCTTCATAAGCAAAGCTAATATCGCATGATTGAATTAGAATATAGACCTATGTTCGTCGTAGCTTCATAAGCAAAGCTAATATTGCATGATTGAATTAGAATATGGACCTATGTTCGTCGTAGCTTCATAAGCAAAGCTAATATCGCATGATTGATTAGAATATGGACCTATGTTCGTCGTAGCTTCATAAGCAAAGCTAATATCGCATGATTGAATTAGAATATAGACCTATGTTCGTCGTAGCTTCATAAGCAAAGCTAATGTTGCATGATTGAATTAGAATATGGACCTATGTTCGTCCTAGCTTCATAAGCAAAGCTAATGTTGCATGATTGAATTAGAATATAGACCTATGTTCGTAGTAGCTTCATAAGCAAAGCTAATATCGCATGATTGAATTAGAATATGGACCTATGTTCGTCGTCACTTCATAAGCAAAGCTAATATCGCATGATTGAATTAGAATATGGACCTATGTTCGTCGTAGCTTCATAAGCAAAGCTAATATCGCATGATTGAATTAGAATATGGACCTATGTTCGTCGTCACTTCATAAGCAAAGCTAATATTGCATGATTGAATTAGAATATCGACCTATGTTCGTCGTAGCTTCATAAGCAAAGCTAATGTTGCATGATTGAATTAGAATATGGACCTATGTTCGTCGTAGCTTCATAAGCAAAGCTAATATCGCATGATTGATTAGAATATGGACCTATGTTCGTCGTAGCTTCATAAGCAAAGCTAATATTGCATGATGGAATTAGAATATGGACCTATGTTCGTCGTAGCTTCATAAGCAAAGCTAATATTGCATGATTGAATTAGAATATAGACCTATGTTCGTCGTAGCTTCATAAGCAAAGCTAATGTTGCATGATTGAATTAGAATATGGACCTATGTTCGTCGTAGCTTCATAAGCAAAGCTAATATCGCATGATTGATTAGAATATGGACCTATGTTCGTCGTAGCTTCATAAGCAAAGCTAATATTTCATGATTGAATTAGAATATCGACCTATGTTCGTCCTAGCTTCATAAGCAAAGCTAATATTGCATGATTGAATTAGAATATAGACCTATGTTCGTCGTAGCTTCATAAGCAAAGCTAATATTGCATGATGGAATTAGAATATGGACCTATGTTCGTCGTAGCTTCATAAGCAAAGCTAATATTGCATGATTGAATTAGAATATAGACCTATGTTCGTCGTAGCTTCATAAGCAAAGCTAATGTTGCATGATTGAATTAGAATATGGACCTATGTTCGTCGTAGCTTCATAAGCAAAGCTAATATTGCATGATTGAATTAGAATATGGACCTATGTTCGTCGTAGCTTCATAAGCAAAGCTAATATTGCATGATTGAATTAGAATATGGACCTATGTTCGTCGTAGCTTCATAAGCAAAGCTAATATTGCATGATTGAATTAGAATATGGACCTATGTTCGTCGTAGCTTCATAAGCAAAGCTAATATCGCATGATTGATTAGAATATGGACCTATGTTCGTCGTAGCTTCATAAGCAAAGCTAATATCGCATGATTGATTAGAATATGGACCTATGTTCGTCGTAGCTTCATAAGCAAAGCTAATATCGCATGATTGATTAGAATATGGACCTATGTTCGTCGTAGCTTCATAAGCAAAGCTAATATTGCATGATTGATTAGAATATGGACCTATGTTCGTCGTAGATTCATAAGCAAAGCTAATATCGCATGATTGAATTAGAATATGGACCTATGTTCGTCGTAGCTTCATAAGCAAAGCTAATATTGCATGATTGAATTAGAATATAGACCTATGTTCGTCGTAGCTTCATAAGCAAAGCTAATATTGCATGATTGATTAGAATATGGACCTATGTTCGTCGTAGATTCATAAGCAAAGCTAATATCGCATGATTGAATTAGAATATGGACCTATGTTCGTCGTAGCTTCATAAGCAAAGCTAATATTGCATGATTGAATTAGAATATAGACCTATGTTCGTCATAGCTTCATAAGCAAAGCTAATGTTGCATGATTGAATTAGAATATAGACCTATGTTCGTCGTAGCTTCATAAGCAAAGCTAATATCGCATGATTGATTAGAATATGGACCTATGTTCGTCGTAGCTTCATAAGCAAAGCTAATATCGCATGATTGAATTAGAATATAGACCTATGTTCGTCGTAGCTTCATAAGCAAAGCTAATGTTGCATGATTGAATTAGAATATGGACCTATGTTCGTCGTAGCTTCATAAGCAAAGCTAATATCGCATGATTGATTAGAATATGGACCTATGTTCGTCGTAGCTTCATAAGCAAAGCTAATATCGCATGATTGAATTAGAATATAGACCTATGTTCGTCGTAGCTTCATAAGCAAAGCTAATGTTGCATGATTGAATTAGAATATGGACCTATGTTCGTCCTAGCTTCATAAGCAAAGCTAATGTTGCATGATTGAATTAGAATATAGACCTATGTTCGTCGTAGCTTCATAAGCAAAGCTAATATCGCATGATTGAATTAGAATATGGACCTATGTTCGTCGTCACTTCATAAGCAAAGCTAATATCGCATGATTGAATTAGAATATGGACCTATGTTCGTCGTAGCTTCATAAGCAAAGCTAATATCGCATGATTGAATTAGAATATGGACCTATGTTCGTCGTCACTTCATAAGCAAAGCTAATATCGCATGATTGAATTAGAATATAGACCTATGTTCGTCGTAGCTTCATAAGCAAAGCTAATGTTGCATGATTGAATTAGAATATGGACCTATGTTCGTCGTAGCTTCATAAGCAAAGCTAATATCGCATGATTGATTAGAATATGGACCTATGTTCGTCGTAGCTTCATAAGCAAAGCTAATATTTCATGATTGAATTAGAATATGGACCTATGTTCGTCCTAGCTTCATAAGCAAAGCTAATATTGCATGATTGAATTAGAATATAGACCTATGTTCGTCGTAGCTTCATAAGCAAAGCTAATATTGCATGATGGAATTAGAATATGGACCTATGTTCGTCGTAGCTTCATAAGCAAAGCTAATATTGCATGATTGAATTAGAATATAGACCTATGTTCGTCGTAGCTTCATAAGCAAAGCTAATGTTGCATGATTGAATTAGAATATGGACCTATGTTCGTCGTAGCTTCATAAGCAAAGCTAATATTGCATGATTGAATTAGAATATGGACCTATGTTCGTCGTAGCTTCATAAGCAAAGCTAATATTGCATGATTGAATTAGAATATGGACCTATGTTCGTCGTAGCTTCATAAGCAAAGCTAATATTGCATGATTGAATTAGAATATAGACCTATGTTCGTCGTAGCTTCATAAGCAAAGCTAATATTGCATGATTGAATTAGAATATAGACCTATGTTCGTCGTAGCTTCATAAGCAAAGCTAATATTGCATGATTGAATTAGAATATAGACCTATGTTCGTCGAAGCTTCATAAGCAAAGCTAATATTGCATGATGGAATTAGAATATAGACCTATGTTCGTCGTAGCTTCATAAGCAAAGCTAATGTTGCATGATTGAATTAGAATATGGACCTATGTTCGTCGTAGCTTCATAAGCAAAGCTAATATTGCATGATTGAATTAGAATATGGACCTATGTTCGTCGTAGCTTCATAAGCAAAGCTAATATTGCATGATTGAATTAGAATATAGACCTATGTTCGTCGTAGCTTCATAAGCAAAGCTAATATTGCATGATTGAATTAGAATATAGACCTATGTTCGTCGTAGCTTCATAAGCAAAGCTAATATTGCATGATTGAATTAGAATATAGACCTATGTTCGTCGTAGCTTCATAAGCAAAGCTAATATTGCATGATTGAATTAGAATATGGACCTATGTTCGTCGTAGCTTCATAAGCAAAGCTAATATTGCATGATTGAATTAGAATATGGACCTATGTTCGTCCTAGCTTCATAAGCAAAGCTAATATTGCATGATTGAATTAGAATATAGACCTATGTTCGTCGTAACTTCATAAGCAAAGCTAATGTTGCATGATTGAATTAGAATATGGACCTATGTTCGTCGTAGCTTCATAAGCAAAGCTAATATCGCATGATTGATTAGAATATGGACCTATGTTCGTCGTAGATTCATAACCAAAGCTAATATCGCATGATTGAATTAGAATATGGACCTATGTTCGTCGTAGCTTCATAAGCAAAGCTAATATTGCATGATTGAATTAGAATATGGACCTATGTTCGTCGTAGCTTCATAAGCAAAGCTAATATTGCATGATTGAATTAGAATATGGACCTATGTTCGTCGTAGCTTCATAAGCAAAGCTACAATTACACATCACATTTTCACCAAAAAGAGAAATGGTGAGTTATTTTTACTAATTAAATTATTTTATATTAGTATCTACAGGTAGGATAACTATTAGTTAGAGCCAATCAAAAATACTCAAATAATGTATTAATTTTTATTTGGCGTATATTTTGGGGTTGAGGACCCCCCCCCCCCCTTTGGCGGGTTATGCTCATTCCACTAGGAACTGTTGCAGAAGAAGTATTGCGGCATTGAGTGCGTGTCTTGGGAGACCTCCTGTCCTGGGCTGCATACTTGTGCAGTCTATCCAGCCTGGCCAATTGCCGCTGCATACTGGTGCAGTCTATCCAGCCTGGCCAATTGCCGGTGCATACTTGTGCAGTCTATCCAGCCTGGCCAATTGCCGCTGCATACTGGTGGAGTCTATCCAGCCTGGCCAATACAGCTGCATACTGTGCAGTCTATCCAGCCTGGCCAATTGCCGCTGCTGCAGTCTATCCAGCCTGGCCAATTGCAGCTGCATACTGGTGGAGTCTATCCAGCCTGGCCAATTGCAGCTGCAGACTGGTGCAGGCTATCCAGCCTGGCGAAGTGCGGCTGCATACTGGTGCAGTCTATCCAGCCTGGCCAATTGCAGCTGCATACTGGTGCAGTCTATCCAGCCTGGCCAATTACCGCTGCATACTGGTGCAGTCTATCCAGCCTGGCCAATTGCAGCTGCATACTGGTGCAGTCTATCCAGCCTGGCCAATTACCGCTGCATACTGGTGCAGTCTATCCAGCCTGGCCAATTGCAGCTGCATACTGGTGCAGTCTATCCAGCCTGGCCAATTGCCGCTGCATACTGGTGCAGTCTATCCAGCCTGGCCAATTGCCGCTGCATACTGGTGCAGTCTATCCAGTCTGGCCAATTGCCGCTGCATACTGGTGCAGTCTATCCAGCCTGGCCAATTGCCGCTGCATACTGGTGCAGTCTATCCAGCCTGGCCAATTGCCGCTGCATACTGGTGCAGTCTATCCAGCCTGGCCAATTGCCGCTGCATACTGGTGCAGTCTATCCAGCCTGGCCAATTGCCGCTGCATACTGGTGCAGTCTATCCAGCCTGGCCAATTGCCGCTGCATACTGGTGCAGTCTATCCAGCCTGGCCAATTGCCGCTGCATACTGGTGCAGTCTATCCAGCCTGGCCAATTGCCGCTGCATACTGGTGCAGTCTATCCAGCCCGGCCAATTGCCGCTGCACACTGGTGCAGTCTATCCAGCCTGGCCAATTGCCGCTGCATACTGGTGCAGTCTATCCAGCCTGGCCAATTGCCGCTGCACCACTGGTGCAGTCTATCCAGCCCGGCCAATTGCCGCTGCACACTGGTGCAGTCTATCCAGCCTGGCCGATTGCCGCTGCATACTGGTGCAGTCTATCCAGCCTGGCCAATTGCCGCTGCATACTGGTGCAGTCTATCCAGCCTGGCCAATTGCCGCTGCATACTGGTGCAGTCTATCCAGCCTGGCCAATTGCCGCTGCATACTGGTGCAGTCTATCCAGCCTGGCTAATTGCCGCTGCATACTGGTGCAGTCTATCCAGCCTGGCCAATTGCCGCTGCATACTGTTGCAGTCTATCCAGCCTGGCCAATTGCCGCTGCATACTGTTGCAGTCTATCCAGCCTGGCCAATTGCCGCTGCATACTGGTGCAGTCTATCCAGCCTGGCTAATTGCCGCTGCATACTGGTGCAGTCTATCCAGCCTGGCCAATTGCCGCTGCATACTGGTGCAGTCTATCCAGCCTGGCCAATTGCCGCTGCATACTGTTGCAGTCTATCCAGCCTGGCCAATTGCCGCTGCATACTGGTGCAGTCTATCCAGCCTGGCCAATTGCCGCTGCATACTGGTGCAGTCTATCCAGCCTGGCCAATTGCCGCTGCATACTGGTGCAGTCTATCCAGCCTGGCCAATTGCCGCTGCATACTGTTGCAGTCTATCCAGCCTGGCCAATTGCCGCTGCATAGTTTTCCAATCACCTGTGATCTCAGCTGTCAAGGTTGTTTTGGAAGGTTTTGACAACAATTTTTTTTTGACCGGGTTACAGATGTTGGAAAAGCGGTGGAATAAGTGCGTTGCTGTTGAGAAGGACTATATTGAAAAATAAAAATATTTAAGTTGAAAATATATTTGTATATATATATATATATATATATTAGGCGTAGAACTTTCTGTACTCCCCTCGTATATATATATATATATATATATATATATATATATATATATATATATATATATAATGTTAAACCCCCCCCCCCATCTACTTTTTAGTTTAGTACATTATACGAGCAAGTGTGAAATCTGCTTAGTTTACGCAGCTCCTTCGTGACGACCTTTTTTATACATTTAATGCATGTGTGTGTGTGTGTGTGTGTGTGTGTGTGGGGGGGGGGAGGTGAGTGTTCTATGAATAGAGGAGATGGAGTAGAGGATGAATAGGTAGGGTATGCACGTGATGGTGGCGGGGTGGTGAGGGGGGTCACGTGAATGGAGGGAGTAATGACCCTCCCTCTAGTTCACCATATATCCAATAGGTAGCAGCTCTAGTCCCTCTCCTTCCTCTCTACACCCAGCTACGAGCAAATGTAAGCCAGATTTTAGCAGATTTCCTTCAAGGCTCTTGAGCGTGTATTCATGACGCGATTTTCGAAAAATTTCCATCGACCCTACCTAGGGTATACCTATGTATAAATATCCCCCCCCCCCTTATCTGAATTGTCACTTACAAACTGTGAGTGGGGTAAGATTTAAGGGTAGATTCAAGTTGTAGCCAGCATACTCATAAGGGCTAATAGTATATCATTAGTCAGCTGATGCAGGCTAAATATCGGATCACAGACCAATATCTCTCTCTCTCTCTCTCACTTTAACTTTTGTTATATACACTTTTGTCGTATACCGAGGTATAAATGCGTTATACGCTAGAAATTATAGCGGGAGTCAACTATATTATTTGGCACAAAAGAGTCAACCGAACTAAATAAAACTCGGTACGTGTATTAGCACTGACGCCTTAATTATCATAAGCCATACCAACATTTCTAGGAACGAGCAGAATTGGGGGTTGTAAGGGATGCCAGAGATTAAAAATAGCGGGATTTCGTTTTCTACTGGTTTTTCTGCAAAATACGCACATAGCAAAAGTTGTTTATTTTCTTATTTAAAGTAGTTTTAGCCGTATTACAAAGTATAAACGAGATATACATTAAAAACTAAAGCGGAAGCCAGCAATTTGGTTGTGCACTAACAATTGAACCGAACAAAACTTGGTATGTGAATTAGCATTAATTCTTTCATGATTATAAGCTATATTAAAATTGTTAGGTCCAAACGGAAGTGGGGGTTATAAGGGAGGCCTGAAATGAAATATTGTGATATTTCGTTTCTTATTAGATTCTCGGCAAACATGCAAATAACAAAAGTTGTTTATTTTGATATTTTGAGTAACTTTTGCTGCACTTCCTCTTTTCGTAAAATGAAGTAAACTAGGGATATACGATAAAACTATAGCGGGAGTCATTAATGTTATTAGTGCTTATTTAAGTGTTTTTAAGGCATGCATATTATGACAAATGATTTTATGTTTTGGTCTTATCTATTTCGATTATTTAGTTCTAAGTATTTTTCGGATTAGTGAGGCTATTAATCTTCTGCACCCTCCCCCATCCTCATTTATTTATTTTCCCGAGAAAATAACCTTGTTATTTATTTCCAATAGAATTTTAAACCATAAGAGCATTTCCATTATTTAATTTGTATAATGTATTATTTAAAAAAAAATCATGCTGAATTTGCTCAAGGATAGCGGAAGTAGTAGGGAATCAAACTCTTTTATTTTGGTAATATTTTATCTTATTTCCGATATCTTCATGTTATTGAAACAAATATGTACCATTATAACAATTAAACGTTAGTGGTAATGTAATTATGACAAAAGACAATATGCGTTTAAACTCGATATGATTGTTTAAAGTATTACTTAGGTTGCACGGAGGGCTACGATCTTTTTCCTTCTCCTAGCTTTTTGAATATAAATGAAATTATCTTTAGGGTAACACTATTATTTAATTCCATCAGGTAGGTAAATTATTAAAATAATATTTTGAATCAATAATTTAAGGAGAAGAATGTTGATAACTCTAAAGCGAGAGCGGAAGATGACGGGAGGCTAATACGGTTAATTGAGTTTACTTATTTCCTGTGAAATGCTGGCATTACTGGAAGTGATTTCCACTGAGATTTACTATTACGAATATAAGTTTACGCACTTATACGCGCTTATGCTTAAACTATATGTGCTCGGATTGGTTTTTGAAAAGAAATGTGTTCATTATAGATGATATTTAATTGTAATAAATGCTACCAATGATTATAGTTTGAATTATTCAACAACGGCGAGTCAAAAAGTGTAGAGGGATAGATTAAGAAGTCATTTTCATTTATTCTTCATAACTAAAATTTCTATTCGATTAATACCTAAAATGTACCCTTTAGGATTGGCTATTTCGGAAAAACATTATGTCGTGAAGTGTATTTTTACACATTGAAATATATATTATATAAATAACAGACATATAAATCAATGCCTAAGCTCCTTGTCTGAAAATTGCGTCATGAGTACGACCTCAGCAGCCTTTAAGGGAAATCTGCTATTTAAGATAAATATTTATTTAGCGGTTGCAATTTTGGTTTGATCGTTACCAAACCCAATATTTAATCGTTTCATGTAAAAAAAAAAAGATCAAGTTTTTGAAAATTCGAAATATCTCCGTTACTAAACGTCGGATCGAAACTTCGTTCAGAACCAATCTTATAGCAAATTAAATTTACTATATATATTTATATATACATTTATTCTCTACCTTCAATATTAACGGAGATATTTGCATTTCTATTAAGTGTGTGGGGTAACGGGCAAGATGACATCGGCTATTGCCGTTATTGTTCCACGGAAAGAGGCGAAAACTAAGTTAGTGCACGAACTAAGCAGATT
This sequence comes from Riptortus pedestris, assembly GCA_019009955.1. Classification (NCBI taxonomy): domain Eukaryota; kingdom Metazoa; phylum Arthropoda; class Insecta; order Hemiptera; family Alydidae; genus Riptortus; species Riptortus pedestris. The sequence goes on from CM032233.1 coordinate 3,287,022, forward strand.
ACCCACATGAAGTTGCAGATTTCCCAAATACAAATGACAATGATAAATTTACAGTTTAATTACCTCTAGAACGGAAAGAGTCTGAATTGTAAATAAACTGGTCAGCCAACCTCTCAGTGCTGCAAGATAGAATTATTCTTGACCGGAAAGGAAAACAATTACTGAAATAAATCCCAATATAATATATTAATTTTATTGAAAACTATTTACTAAATCCAGAGCTGTAATTTATAATGAACCAGAATATTTTTTATCGCAATCGCTCTAATTTTATTAATCCAAGTTCAAAATACGGGGGAGGGGTGGTGTTATCAGTACGTATTGGCATGTATTTCATCTGGAAACATTTGTTGGACAGAATATTTAGTATTTCCGCTTCAAATACGACGATCCATGATATTTGGCTTATCATAACGAGCAATGCCAGAGAACATTTGTATATAACAATAGTTATAGGTAACGAAATACCGCTATTTTTAAATTCAGGCCTCCCTTACAACCCCCACTCCTGCCCGTCCCTAGAAATGTTGGTATGGCTTATAATAATGAAGGCGTTAGTGCTAATACACATACCGAGTTTTATTTAGTTCGGTTGACTCTTTTGTGCCAAATAAACTGTTCACTTCCGCTCTAGGTTTTAGCGTATATCTCGTTTATAATTCGGTATACGAAAAAACCAATAGGAAACGAAATATCGCTATTTTTAATTTCAGGCCCCTTATTCCCTTATAACCCCCACTCCTGTTCATCTCAGAGAATATTAGTATAGCCTAAAGTCTAAGTTGGGTTAGTAGTAATATTACTACCAAATTTCATAAAATTCGGTTCGGCCGTTTATGCGTGAAAAGGTAACAAACAAACAAACAAACAGACACGAAAGAAACAAAATGCAGTTATGGTGTCTATGATATGTGAATCGAAAATTTATATTGAAATATTGGAAAAAAATCAATGTACAGTCAGAGGTTACAATTTTATATATATATATATTTAAAATGTTCATTATAGATGATATTTAATTGTAATAAATGCTACCCATGATTATGGTTTGAATTATTCAAACGGTGAATCAAAAAGTTTAGAGGGATAGATTTGGAACACATATTTATTTATTCTTCAAAGCTAAAATTTCTATTCTATTAGCCTTCAAAAATTACCATTTAGGATTGGCTGTTTCGGAAAAACAATAGGTCGTGGAGGGAAGTGAAATTGTATACATTGATGTCTTGCTATAAAAATACCAGCATTAGTCAGTTAACAATGATTTCCATTGCATACTTTAGCTAGTATACATATATACAATTCTGAACGGCCCTCATTTTCATCATCTCCTTGGTAGGATCGATGGACATTTCAGGAATTTTTTTTTTTTTTGGAAATCGCGTCATGAGTACAATCTCAATAGCTAATTCCCCTTATGGGAAATATGCTAAAAAGTAATATTGAAGGAAATTTTTATAGTCTGTTATTCCTGCAGATGGGAAATCTCAGTTTACGCAGACCCTCAGTGACGTACTTTTATATCCTACGATTTAAATATTTTCCAAATACTCGAGCCAAGTTATATAGAAGTAGTTGGTGGATTCTATTTATCAATTTCGATATTTTTGAATTTCATCAATACGAGCTCAGAATAAGTCTCATTGATGTAGGACTAACGATATTGATAGGTTTCCAGTTGTGCCTGCTCGCTGTTAGCATAATTACAGAGTATACTGGTTTTATTAGCAGATTTCCCTTAAGGGAAATCTGCTATTGAGGTCGTACTCATGACGCGATTTTCAAAAATTTTTTTCAAATGTCCATCGATCCTACCCAGGAGATGACGAAAACGAGGTCCATTCAAAATTATATATATATATATATATATATATATATATATATATATATATATATATATATATATGTCTGTTAACGCTCTAGCGGTCGCAATTTTTGTTTGATCGTTACGAAACTCGATATTTAACCGTTTTATGTAAAAAGACAGATCAAGTTCGTAATGGCTGAAATCGGACCAGTGGAAGGGGGGGGTTTAGAGGGGAGATTTTCGAAAAATTCAAAATATCTCCGTTATTATGCATCGGATCGAAAGGTTGTATAGTACCAATCTTCTGAAAATTAAATTTGCTATAAATATTGTTATATACATTTATTCTCTATCTTGAATATTAACCAAGATATTTGCATTTTTATGAAGTCTGTGGTCGGGTATAGTTCGGATTACGTCGGGCATCTTCGTCATTTCTCGGCTCAGGCGGAAGCTTCTTCTAACCTGGCGTTTCTAACCTTACCTTACCTTCGTTACTTTGTGAGATTTATGCAAATACGTTCTGTTCATCCGCCCCCCCCCCTTCTTTAGTTCTTGGACTACTAAAATTTGAGTTATTAAAATTTAAATTATTCTTACAATTCAGAAGCCGTTTCAGTTGGGCATTTATTTTAATTAACTGAAAGATTTCTCATTATCTAATCACGGTGGTATTGTGTTAGCAGTATGCAGATTTCTCTATTGTAAAACTTCACGTGGGAAATCTGATTAGTTTACCCAGCCCCTGCGTGACGGACTTTTTTTAACTTTCTGATCGTCATAAAAACCAGCCCAACTCCTGTTTTCCACGCAGAGTATCCCTCTAAACTGTGAATTTATTTAAAATTTGTGTGCCCCATCATTTGGATGCTACACACATTTCAATGATTACATTATAGTATTTCGTATACAATAATTAATTATAAACATTATAAGAACAATAAAAAAAATAATAAAAAGAAAGAAAAAAACCAACATATGTAAACATTACATATGTGTATATACAGTAGGTGTATATCTACAAAATGATGTCCAAATCTTGAATAAATGCACTAAATCCCTTGTTGAATTCGAATAAAAGTTGCGGTTTGTCCGTCGGCCAAGTTGTGTTTTGCAAGGTAATGTACTTGATGAGTTTCGTTCTTGGTTCGTCAAGTAATGTACAGTCATATAAGAGGTGGTCACATGTCTGTTCAGTCTCATTGTCACATTTGCATGTATTTGTGTTTGTTAGTTTAAATTTGTACAAGTAAGTTTTTGTAGGACCATACCCTGATATAAATTGTATTTGTTTAGAATTGTTGTGTTATTTTTTGTCTCTGGTATATTGTTGGTATGTACTTATGTAATTGTCGTCCTTTAGTAGTGTTTGTCCAACTTTCGTCCCATTTTTTTATAAGATTCGTTTCTGAAAAGAGTTTTAATGGTCTGTTTAGTCAGTTTAGAGTATCTAATAAGTATTGATTCGTCTCTTGAAGCTATTTTGGAGAGTTGGTCAGCTGTGTCATTTCCTAAATTTCCCGAGTGTCCTTTTATCCATGCTATTGCCACTGTTACATTTTTCTGTCTACATAATGCGGTCTATGTTAATTTTGCTGTCCGTATAGATTATACTTGTCTCTCTGTCACTTGAAATGTCGTGTAGTGTTTTGAGTGCCTCAGTAATTGCAAGGTTTTCTGCTTGATTGTTTGTATATAGTGGTGATAGTCTGTATTGTCCGCTCGGTATAATATTGCCGTCTTTTAAAGTGATGTACGCACACCTAACGCCATCCTTGTTTTTACTTCCGTCAGTGTATATGTGATATTTCCACGTTATGTCTAAGTTGTCTAATGGTGTAACGTAATCCTTTGGGTGTAACCAGTAAGTTTGTCTCACGTCTTTTTCTATTTCGTTTGATGTAATATTTTGTAATGTAAAGTCTTGTGGGATTTCATTCAATTTCAATAACATATGTTGCCTTATCATTTGCTCAGCTTTGATGTAAATTGGCATAGTGTCTGCTAATACACATGAAGCCTCATAGGATAAAGTACGATATCCTTTAGCAATTTTTATCGTAATTAGCCTCTGCACTCTTTCTAATTTCTTGGCATTTCTTTTCACGCCCAAGGCATGGCTCCATATTTCAATTCCATACCTCAATTAGTTAGTAATGTGATTGTTCCATTTCAATTTTCTCTCTATATGAAGTCCAAGATATTTTAAGATATGTTTTTCTTGTATTGTCGCTCCATTTAGTTTAATGTCTGAGGTAGGTGGCGACTTTGTCTTGTAAATAGTGTGTAAGATGTTTTTTTCTAAATTAAATTTGAGTTTATGTTTTTTAGCCCATTCATTGATTAGTACCAAAACAGCGTTAGTAAGTTGTGTGATTTGAATTAAGTCTATTCCAATAATCATTAGTAAAATGTCGTCTGCAAATGCAATGATTTCAGTTTCTTCTGGTAGTATTGTTTTAAGTAGACCGCCCAAAATGGAATCATTTTCTACAGTAAAGGTGAGCAGACTGAGCCCTATGGCGTACCTGTATTTTGAGATGTGTGTACAGTAGTGTTTTGAAGGGTAATGTATACAAGTCGATTATTGAGATAGTCTCTAAGTAATTTGTAAATACTTTGTGGGCATTTTTGTTTATGTAATGATTTGAATATCGAAGGCCCCCTTTATAATCCATCGAAACGATCACAATATGATTCTTTCCAGTTAGATTCATTTGTATTAAGTTAGTAATTCTGTATAGTGCGTCAACAGTACTTGGTTGGGATGTGAATCCGTATTGATTTAGCAGAAAGCCTGGAAGTAATAATTTTTTCTAGGATTTTGCCTCCAACTGTAATAATACTAATCGGACGATAATTAGAATTTCCTAAGTCTTTTGAATTTTTGGGTACTGGAATTACTTTCGATATTTTCCATATATCAGGAAATATTCCGTTATCATAACATTTTTTATATAATGTTGTTATACATTTTAGAAAAAATTGAAATAGTTTTTGAAATATGGCAACTGTTATTAAGTCATGACCAGCTGCTTTGTTTGGATTTAGTTGTTCAATAATACTTCTTATTTCAATGTCTGTTAAAGGTTGGTCCTTTTCTGTATCAGGGAGTAGATTACTGTTCCGTCTCATTGTAGTGTGTATGTCAGAATCTGTGTTTGGGTCGTCTTCGATGAAGAAAGTAGTCATTAATTGTTAAATAGTTTCTCTTGCGTCAGTAGTAAATGTTCCGTCGCTTTTCTGATTCGTCTGTAGCTGTATGTTGGTTTTCAATTTTCCTGTGGTATATTAATAAATCCACGTCCAAGGGTTAGTCTTGTCTATTTGATCACAGTATCTTTTCCAAGATTTAAGTTTTTCTTCTTTTATGATTTTACCGTAAATATATTTAGATTGAATGTATTGTAGTTAGTCTGTCTTTCCTTTCGTAATTCACAGGGTCACTGGTCCTTTGGAATTGTCGTCTTAATTTATTAGTTGTGTTTTATTCCTGCCAGACTCAAATTTCTATATCTGCTTGAATAGCCTTAAGTTCTATTATGTTTTAAGTAAGGTTCTTGTGATAATAGTAAATCCAATTTGCTTATGTCAATCAGATGTTTTATATAGTTCATAGCCTTCCACGAATGTCTTGTGTTAAATTGTGCTACCTTTATATTAACAACAGCTGTTTTCTTATACACTACTAAATAGAATGTTTGAACTGTTTTTAAATATATAGATTGGAAGGTTACAATAAAACTGTAAATGGTTTTGATTGCATAAATGCATAAAAAGTAAATAATTGAATATAAAAATAATGTCATTTAATTTCATTAAATAAGTGATGATAGTATTATTAGGGATGATGGTAATGATGCGACGAATCCATTATTAAATACATGAAAATATAAAGGAATATTTATGTTCAAATAAATCGACCTATTCATAATCTGTATTTTGGATTAACCTTGTGATTGCTGCTTTATATGACGGGCAGTCTTTAGATAGAGCAGAATGGTTCACATCAACTCTGAGGTGTGGCTTACATCTGTTATTAAAATTGAAGCAATTAATGCATTTATTCAAGTAGGACTTACATGATGCTTATCTCCACAGATTGGGCGGGTCAGTTGGTTCTTGCATTCCTGGTTGCTATTCCCGTGTCCCAGGCGAGAGCAGTTCCAACACCTCCTCACAGCCAGATCTCCACAGATTGGGCAGGTCAGTTGGTTCTTGCATTCCTGGTTGCTATTCCCGTGTCCCAGGCGAGAGCAGTTCCAACACCTCCTCACAGCCAGATCTCCACAGATTGGGCAGGTCAGTTGGTTCTTGCATTCCTGGTTGCTATTCCCGTGTCCCAGGCGAGAGCAGTTCCAACACCTCCTCACAGCCAGATCTCCACAGATTGGGCAGGTCAGTTGGTTCTTGCATTCCTGGTTGCTATTCCCGTGTCCCAGGCGAGAGCAGTTCCAACACCTCCTCACAGCCAGATCTCCACAGATTGGGCGGGTCAGTTGGTTCTTGCATTCCTGGTTGCTATTCCCGTGTCCCAGGCGAGAGCAGTTCCAACACCTCCTCACAGCCAGATCTCCACAGATTGGGCGGGTCAGTTGGTTCTTGCATTCCTGGTTGCTATTCCCGTGTCCCAGGCGAGAGCAGTTCCAACACCTCCTCACAGCCTGATGTCCACAGATTGGGCGGGTCAGTTGGTTCTTGCATTCCTGGTTGCTATTCCCGTGTCCCAGGCGAGAGCAGTTCCAACACCTCCTCACAGCCAGATAACCCGCTACAACGCAGATAGAGTAGAAAAGCTTGACTCTCTGCTCCAGTAGGCCTCTTCTAACTGCAGGGCTAACTTCGATAACTGCCCATCTCCTTCCAGTCTTCTTGCTATCTCTTATAAACTTCAAAAGAATGCCTTCATTTGCACATTTTATATCGTTTTGTGTTTTAATTAACATTTCTTCAGTTTCTTGTTTTCTTCTATTAATTTTTTAATATACTCGCGTGCTTTGATCAATATTTCTTGTGCTTTGTTCTTAATTTCCACTTTAGAGACTCCACTAAAGCACTAACTTTAATAAAAGCTAAAACGGGTTCAAGCTCTTCTAAGAATTCTTCAGCTGTCGCCATCTCGCTAGCGTATCACCAACACCCCAACTCGGTAAATAAAATAAAATAATGGCAAAAATCCGATAGGCAGCGTGGTGAGCTGACGACTCAGAAAAGGAACAAATTGGGCTAGGGAAATACTTATATAATAAAAAATATTGTGATAAATGAGTCTTAGCTCTGAAGAAATTAGCCCGGGACTGAAGGGTGAGACAAAGGAAATGGATTAAGGAGACGATTTAAGGGAAGTGTGGAGCCAGTCACCAATAGCTGACTTGACTCACTGGAGAACTAAGCTCTGCACTTAGTGCGTATTGCTTCTGAGAAAAAAGTCCATCACGCAGGGGCTGCGTAAACTAAGCAAATTTCCCACGTAAGTAAGTTTAATAATAGATAAACCTACATACTGCTAACTCCACACCACCGTGAGTATTAAGTGAATAAATACAAACGGTAATAAGAAATCTTTCCCCTGCCGGCGGGAATCGTCTCAAATGTAAACAAACAGGTCTGCCAACGACCTACCTGAAAGAAAAGCAATACCTGAAACATATCAGAATACAACTTATTCATTTTATTGTAAACTATGTACTATACCTAGTACTGTAATTTGTAATGAATCAGAATAATTTTTATCTCAATCAATCAAATTTTAGTAGTCCAAGAATTTAAGACGGGGGGGGGGTCACTAGAACATATTTGCGTGTATCTCGTATAATAAAGGCCTCGGGAAAACAATATTTGGTATTTAAGTTTCGAATAATATGTTTTTTTACTAACAGAGTATTGTTTATGTAACAGGAGTAGAAGTGTGAGTTTGCTGAAGGCTGGAAACTGAATAATGCAAATATCTCGGTTAATATTCAAAATAGAGAATAGATGTATATCACAGCATTTACAGAACATTTAATTTGCAATATGATTTATTCAACACACTTTTTCAATCCGACTTATAGTAACGGAGATATTTCGATTTTTCAAATTTCTTCCCGCCTAAACCCCCCCCCCCCCCTTCTGTTTCGATTTCAACCGTTAACGAACTCCAGCTTTCTTTTTGCATAAAACGACTAAATATCCAGTTTGGTGACGATCAAACGATTGATACCACTAGAGCGGTAACAGACAAATATATACATATATATACAGTTTTGAACGGTCATCTTCGTTATCTACTAGATAGGATCGATGGACATTTGAAGAAAAATTTATAGGAAACGAGCACTTCAGAAATGTAAGTACCAATTTATAATTAGATTTAATAAATATATCATAGATGTAGGCACATACTAATACAATATGTAGAAAAAAAATTATTAAGGGATGGGTTAAATTAATGTTATTAATATTTTTTTTATATTTTTTGTTGAAAGGGATAGCCCCTGAAGAGTTGGCAAATAAGCCACGAAACATGTAGGGCAGTTTCAATAAAGTTTGCACCGAAAAGAATGTTTTTTATTAAAGACCATTGCCATAAAATTTGAAGAATATATAAATAATATTGGGTCCAGAATAAGAAGTATATATATATACTCAAATTGAAATGCATGTTGTTTAATTGCCCAACTCGCGTTCCAAGCTCTATAGCTCCATATTAAGGGGTTCCTTTTTAACAAATTGTTATGGCCACCATCTATTTGCTAAGCCAGCATTATCAATTTTATAAAATTTGTTATCCACATCTAAAATCACCTTTCAAAATGCCATTCCTATACATCTATTTTGGTTGTATAACGATAATGAGGTCAGTTCAAAATGTTATTTGTGTGTTTCGGGCCAAACTAATGATGGAGTTAGTTAATGACCGAACTCGGAATACTGGGGGAGGGGTAGATGGTGGAATTCGAAAATCCCTTATTTTCCTTATTATACGTCAGACAAAAAACATTCTATAGAATCAGTCTTATTGTAAATGTACTTTCCAATAAATGTTTTCTCCATCTAGAATATTAACAGAGATATTTTGCATTTTTACAGATTTTCCTTAAGGGAAATCTGCTATTAATCCTCCGTCGGGCGCACCTCTGGACGAAACAAAATCGGGCGCACCCGGCCTGAGAGGCTAAAACGCTGGTAGGACAGACTTGGCTAGGATCTTTGGAAACCAAATATAATATTTATAACGTAAAATATTGTTTTTATTAGAATAGAATGAAGCTTATACTAAAACAAGTAAAATTGATCAGGCGCATTCGGCCTGAGAGGCCAGAGTTAGACTAGCACTTATTTCTCAAGATATCGACGAACTTCCATATAGAATAGCATTAATCTTAGTAAAAGGGACGATTGCAATAGATATATCTTGAAAAAAAATCATCTTCGAAATTAAGGAGCAATTGGGCGCAGTCGGCCTCACAAGCCAGCTAGGGACCAGTCGGTCTGGATGAAGGATGGCAATAGACTAAAGTAGGGGATTCTAAGCATGAACACAAATCAGGAAATTACTGGGAATGGCCCCTCACAGGGGAAACAGAATGAGGCGTGGTATCAAAAAGTATGTTTTCCTGGCCTCTCAGGCTAGCTGCGCCCGACGGAGGGTTAAGGTTGTATTTATGACGCGTTTTTGAAATATTACCACAAATGCCCGTCGATCCTGCGTAGGAAGCGACGAAAATGCGGTCCGTTCAAAATAATATATGTGTGTGTGTGTGTGTGTGTGTGTGTGTGTGCATGAATATATTCCTCTCTAAAACTCTATCGCAATTTTGATTTGATCATTACCAAACTCGATATTAAAATGTTTTATGTAAAAAGAAAGACCAAATTCGTTCATGGCTGAAATTGGAGCAGTTGGAGGAGAAAATTTGCGAAAAATCTAAATATCTCCGTTTTATACCTCGGATCGCAGCGTTTATTCCCAGCGTGATTACCAAATATTGTCTTTATTGAAGTTTTCCTGAATGATATGCAAATTCATAGAACGTTGACGTTATTCAATTAAGATTTTCGGTCTTGCCTCGATAATGGTCATTTGATTTTTACCGTAAACGCCATTCAATTCCATTCTAATGCTCATATTCGTTAACGGCTGAAATCGGACGAGGAATCTAACTATTGATCAGAACAAGGGTTTTATGGGGGTGGGGGGTTCGATAATTCGCAAAATATCTGCGCTATTATGAGTGGAACCAATGGTGTATCATAGCAACTCGTGTATAATCTGCTTAGTTTATGCCATATGTGGGCAACTCCCGGCCCTCGGTAAGGTTTGATCCGGCCCTCGAGACACTTTGAAAAACCCAATCAAATAAAAACGTTACACTACTTCCTCCAAATGAGCAAGATGAGGAGTGATTTGTGTGTTTTGTAGTACTTATAAGTGCGAACAGTTCTTTTCAATGATGAAAATTAATAAATCAAAACGTCGTACAAGGCTGACTGACGATAATTTCGACAATTCTTTTCGTCTTTGCATCAGTGGAATTAATCTAAACATCGATGGATTAGTTTCCCAAATTCATGCTCATTGATTTTGGTGTCGCTATTTAACTTTCATTAATTGTATTAATTCCAAATTTTACGATTTAATTAAAATGGTGTACCTATTTTTTCATTTCATTTTGTTATTTGAATAAATTGTACTATACTCGTTGAATTTCGTATCTGATATCTGTCGTTAAAAATTATGAACACTGCTTTAAAATGCACTACTTTTGAAAGCGGCCCACGAAGCAGTGCAGACTAAAGTTTGGCCCGCAACATGTCAAAGGTTGCCCGTACCTGCTTTATGGAGTCGCTGCTTGACTCACTTTATGTTTATGTACTTATACTGGAAGCGCCCACATGCAGTAATATTGTTTTGACTAAACAAAAACAAAGACAAGTCTTGAATGAATATGAAGTGGATCTTCTTTAGGAAGGGGCATTTCATTATTGGTAGGAGAAGGCTTGCCTTATACTTGAAGTTAGGGGCAACTTCTCCTACACCCGATGGAGAACTCGAGCCAAGGAATGGCCCAACGGCTCAAGACAACAACTGGCCCTTTGCAATTTGTCCCTCGAAAGGAATATAAATTGCTCCTGTAACAAAAATATTGGAAGGCGGTGTCTTTACGACAAGACTTGCTTCAAAAAATATCCGGCTTATGGGCGGGCTTTTATCAGAAATGAGGAAAGTAGTAAGCTAAGCTTGGAACAAACTGAATTCAACTCAACATCGCCATATAAACGTTCCTTTATTTTCATGTCACTCGCATCAATTAAATGTATGTCTTAATAGTTATATAGTTATTTGATTTGTATAATGCATTATTTAAACAAAATCATGCTGAATTTGCACAAGGAGTGATAGTGGAAGTTGTTGGGAACCAAACTCTTTGGTTCTGGTAGAATATAATATCTTATTTCCAATATCTTGATGTTATTGAAACAAATATGTGCTATCATAACATTTAAACAAATCATTATGACAAAAGACAATATGCATTTAAACTAGACATGATAGTATTAAGTATTACTTAGGTTGCAGGGAAGGCTACGATCTCTTCCCCTCACCTAGCTTTTTGAATAAAAATGAAATTATTTTCAGGGTACCACTATACTTTATTTCTATCAGGTAGATTAATTATCATAACAATATTTTGAATCAATAATTTAAGGGAGAAAATGTAGAAAACCCTCTTGCTGGAGCGGAAGTTGATGGGAGACTAAAACAGTTAATTGAGTTTACTTATTTCCTGTGAAATGCTGGCCTTACTGGAAGTAATTTCCACTGAGATTTACTATTACGAATATAATCTTATGTAATCAACTATTCTTAAACTATATGTGCTCGGATTGGTTTTTGACAGGAAATATGTTCATTATAGATGATATTTAGTTGAAATAAAAGCTATCCATGATTATGGTTTGAAGTCCAAAAGGTGAGTCAAAAAGTGGAGAGGGATAGATTAGGAACACATTTTTATTTATTCTTCAAAATTAAAATTTCTATTCTATTGCTCCCCAAAAGTTACCCTTTAGGATTGGCTATTTCGGAAAAACAATACGTCGTGGAGGGAAGTGTAATTGTACACATTGAAGTCTTGCTATAAAAATACCATTATTAGTCAGTCAACAATGATTTCCCGGGCATTGCCGGTTACCTTAGCTAGTTTATATGTATACTGAATGTCCCAAATATGTGGGGCACAATTGAAATATCTTTTAAACTGTTGGAGTCATCGCAAAAGACCAATGTTTTAGCTGAGTCGTAACTAAATAATCCCCAACAAATTAGATTTCACTATTAAACGTGCTCTCAAAAGATGCTGTTTCTTCTGTATCCCTCATTTTTAAAACTACTCAAAAATAAAGAAAGACGAGTATTCGATTTTTTTTTTTCGTTTCTCTTAGTATTTAGCGATATAATGACGTCCAAAGTCGTACCTGTACGTAGTTTTTGAACATACTTTTTTAAACATTTATGACAGAAATGGAATGTACATAGTTAAAATTAACTGTTTGTACGTAATTGACAATAATAACAAAAAAACTATTTGTTCATAGGTGTTTATGCCATCCTTACATTACCGCAAAACTCAAAAGAACCATTTCTTCATTTTAATTGTTGCTGAAAGGAACAAACAAAGACGGTCACGCCGGGGCTGCGCAAAATTAGCAGATTTCCCACGTGAAATTTTACAATAGAGAAATGTGCATACTAGTAACAGCAGTAGAAACGAGTCTCTAAATCAAGTTCACGATAGTCGAACAGTTACGGAAACGGTCGAACTAGCTTTCGGGAGATACTCACGAATAGACCTGACATCTGCCGATCTCATCTCGTTCGTTATCCCCACACACTTAATAAAAATGCGAATATCTCGGTTAATATTCAAGATAGAGAATACATGTATATAACAATATTTATAGTAAATTTAATTTGCAATAAGACAATTTCTATTAAAGTTTTCGATCCGACGTATAGTAACGCAGATATTTCGAATTTTCGAAAAATATTTATATATATATATATATATATATATATATATATATATATATATATATATATATATATATAATTTTGAACGGAACTCATTTTTGCCATCTCCTAGGTAGGATCGATGGATATTTGAGGAAAACTTTCGAAAATCGCGTCCTGAGTACGACCTCAATAGTTGATTTCCCTTAAAGGAAATCTGCCAAAATAAAGAAATACTGTTTTGAGACCTAAAGATCGTTTCTTTTGTCCTGTAATACTTCAATTGGTGTACAGTAAGGATTAGGTGGAGTTATTGATATTGGTAGTGAATATGGAGCCAATAGAGGCGAAGGGGGGAGGAAGGCTTCACCATCAATAGCAAGGCTAAATCTGGATCGATCCTACAACAGCAACTCTACGGTTCGGGCACATTAGTAAATTACTAAAAAAAAACAACAAAAACAAAAACGAGTAATTGAACAATTATAAGAGATTATACGAAATTGGTGTTAGCTACAATACACTGAGAGTTGGTGCCATATACGACTTTTTTAAAATTGTATTTTTATCTTAGCTACTTGATAATTTTAGACATTTATAGTGCAGCATCCATTTCTAACTTGGTGAAGGGGTGGGTGCGAGAGAGAGAGTTGCTCACTCTATCTCTTTCTCTAGAGGTGGCGTTAGCAACCAATTGTAGGAAGAGAAAGGAGTGTGCTAGGCGATTATAAGTGAGTGGTATTACCTACCTGCTCGAAGATAGTAGAGCCTACCTCCCCTCATCAGCATGTCTCAATCTCATCTCGTCCTAAATTCATAGCTACCTAAAGGTTTGCTAACAAATGATTCTAATTGCTCAATAGTTAAACAGGGTTCACCATAGCCCGCCCTATATGTCCCAGAGGAGCCGATACATTCAGCCGCTGTGTATCTATGACTGATAATCATTCACAATATACTCGTAGTTGTAACGAGTGTTCATTGCCGAATAGGATTCCATTTGTTTTACTGGCCAATACCATGGCCAAGTTGATTTAGGAAGGAAATATTAAATCCTCTCTACTCTAATGATTGCCACTCAATGCTGACAAATTATGGAAGTGAATATCAATTCATTTCGACTTGTTTTTTTTTAAATTATTTTATACACTCTAGATGTCTGGTGCATTCAGTAGTGTGTTCAGTACTTGGTCGAGCGGCAAGTTGTACAGAGCCAGCTGATATTTCACTATTATTAAGTATGGGCAAGTTATTTGTGGATGTAAAAATGAGAATTGAGGTTTCAGACATGTAGGGCCCATTAAAGATTTTCATATGAAACAAGTCGTTTGAATTTGAATAAACCCTCGCAATAAATCGAGTAATGTTTGAATTTTTCGGATCATTAATAATGACGAATAGTTTTTATTTTTAGTGGGCCAAGATTCGGCATAAATGCAATTTCGATGTCTGAAGGATTAAATGAAGAGACTTAATCTCATGCGAATTCGTAAATCATTTAAAAATTATTTCGATGAACATTTCCCCATATACTATGTGCGAAAAATACACATATGATAATAATAATAAAAATACGCACTTGCGTTCGGTTGTCAGTAAATAGGAAACCGAACTGTTTATTCTTCAGCAACTAGTGAAGATTTTAATCTGTTCTAGTTTTATGCAGTGAAACTTTTCATTGTTTTATTTCGACTGTAGGACACTGTATAACTATTGAGATTTAATTTGGACGGAAGACAACAATTAAGATTCTAAACATTTATATACTTTCCCTACCTACACATATAATAAGGTTGTGTTGAACTAAGACATCGTTAGCTAGACACTTAGAGGGTGGAAGAAGTGAGTGATTAGCTACTTGAGAAATTGTCCATACCTTCTTACAGGGGATGAAAGGAAGGGCTCCCAACCTGTGCAAATTGGCATCTAGTGGAAAACATGAAAATATTCGCAAAATAAATCCTAAAGGAATGAAAGGGTAAAGAAAAATTTAAAATCTATTAAGTATCTTCCCAACATTTGGATGCTGAATATTCACTAAGTGCTCCAACACTATTCAAAAAAATATGGCCGTAATCAGTATTGCATTCCTGTCAGAATATTATTTATATTTTTCTAATTCTATTTTTTTCTTATCAATGCTTCACTGTCATTCATACTTATTTCACTATCATGTTTATTATTATTATAAAATTGCAGCTTCATTTCCGTAACGAACTGAAAGACTATGGAAATTTCAGTGGGAGAGATGGTTACGCCATCATTATCTACTGGTATGATTCGAATTAAACCATTAGGAAGCATAAGCTCATAAGTGAAATACTATCTACTATGACAGTTATATACATAAAGGAAATAACCGAGTATTCAGCTCCACCCCACATTAATATTTTATTTAATTCTTTATGACGTTTCGGCCTTTTTTGGCCATCTTCAAATATTACTACAAAGTAATTTTGCATTGCCAACATAAAATTATAACATGTATGATAATTGTGACAATATACCACATCGTTTAATTGTCACAATTCCTTTATATACTTTTATCAGAGTCCTGAATTGCTCAAATTCCTTATGAGGAGCATGATCATCTCTTTGCCATTTCTAAAAGCCCAAATTCTTCGGCCGATGTGATAGTGGATGTAGGTGGGAGCGTATATACAACTATAAAGGTCTGTTTTCTCTCAACATCTAAACAACAATGCCGCCCTAAACTTTCTTTATCATTTATAACACATTGCATATTCTATAATGTGAAAAATATATAATTATCATACAATTTCGAATCTTCAATGAGGGGGGCCACATAATAATTAATTATACTCGCATAGACTCCGATTACTTTTGGGACTCAGATATTAGGTAAAATTGTATAAATCAATTGTTACAACTAAATGTTAGCATATATTGTCACACTTATGCAATCATAGATTTTTATAGGGTTATTTGGAGTTGGGCAAAAAAGGCCTGTACGTCATAGAGAATAATATAAAATATTTATTTCGGGTGGAAATCTGTAATTCACATCCCCCACCCCTGTATACGAGTTTATGTACCCTTTTTAATAAAAAATAAAAAAACTGATTTAATGAAATTGATATCGTTCATTAAACAAAATGATGGCCATATTTTATACTGCGATATTTGTTGCTGCCAAGTTAACATTCTGCTATATATCTTAATAAATTTCACTCCTTGTAGATGTATCAAATATTCTTCATCCTTCTCTCTCAAACATCTTACAATATCCCCAACCTATTTCGAGCCTCTGCTTCTTTTCAAGGGGTACAAATCAAATTTATAAAATATATATATATATATATATATATATATATATATATATATATATATATATATATATATATTGGACTCAGTTATAAATGCAGCTGAGATGTCATCTTTTTGTATCCCTAATTCTTCATTTTCGCTGAAAATTACTTTGCATAGATTATTTTTGGATATTTCTGCAGGTATAATATTAATTATTAAACTTGGTTTGAGTTTTTTTTATAGGATTTATATTTATAGTAGGTGATTTTTCAATTTTGCTATGGATTTTTAACATTTCATTTTTATTTTCAGTTTCTACTATTAAATAGCTTTTTTTTTGTAGTTCTAATATTTTGATTCCAACTTTTAATTCTACGGGTATTATTATACTTTTAAAAATATTTGTATTGTCTTCAACATTAGTATTAGCTGACTTGTTTTCAATTAATAATTTATGTGATGGTTTAACGTTAGTGATTTTTGATTTAACAGTTTGAGAGTATGTGGGTTTGTCACTAACCTCAATATGGTTTTCACTATTTTTCTTGGATATATCTTGATTTTTCACTTCTATTGACTGTTGTATCTATTGAATAATGCTAATTGCTTCAAATAAATTGTTTTTTAAGTCTTTCCTTCTCTCTAAGGGGTATATAAAGATTAACTACTTTTTCACACAACTCAACACTCTCAGCCATCTTGGACATACGATATATACTATATGTCATTTTATGAATGGCCTAGTTTGTTATATGAAGTAGAACTTTAAATTGCTATTTAATCACTAACACGCTTCTGTAATGACAAAATTTATTATTTTAAAGGAGCAATATATATATATATATATATATATATATATATATATATATATATATACGGATATATGGACGGCAACCTCCAAGTATTTGTTGTTTCAGCGTACTGAGGCTAGTGATGGAAGCCTTCACTGTTACCGCCACCCGTATGTGTGTGTATATATATTTTTATTTATTTTCTGGATGAAGTAACCCTTGAGTGAGGGAGTTTATTTGCTACATGCCCCGCACAATATAGTACATTACATGTATTTGGAGATTAATAACAAATTTTAAACAATATGTACAATTTTTGTTTTTTTTGTAAGATATACATATAAATAATTAATCTTAGCTTCAATATATAAATTAGAACATTATTGAACAAAACATTAAATGATGAAAAGTAAAATGGTAATAATAATAATAATAGGGTATAATCAATTTCCCCATAATAGCAATGGCAATAACGTATTTTCTGGTATAACACTTCTGCAAATTTCCTCAGTGCTTTACTGCACTTATAGAATAAAATTCTCTCCTCAACAGGCCATCGGTTTGTTATTTTCAGAACTGTTTCTTTTAAAAGGCACTTTTCGTTTGTAGGCAATGTAGAGTCATGTAAGAGATGGCTGTAAGTCGGTTCAGTAGTAAAATCACATGCGAATAATGGGCTATTGGTCAGTTTACATCTGTTTAGGTACACTTTGATTGAGCCGAGTTGTGTATAAGTCAGTAGGTGTATCATTAATGTTCAAATATTCTGCAATATCGGGAATGAAAGTCTTTAAATGTTGTCCTTTATTTGTCACTGTCCAATGCTGTTGCCATTTCTTCATGCAATCTGTGTGTAGTAAATGTGTAATGCGTGCCTTCGGTATTTTTGTGTAACATTCTGTAATTTGGGAAGATTTAGAAGCTTACATTGCTGCTTTATCACCAATTCAAATTTCCATAGTCATTCAGTTGTGTTTGCGTAAACATATAGTTTGAAAACGCAGCCATACTTGGTCGAAGTACAAAAACCTCTTTTCTTCCTTAAAACATCTGTTTTATTAAAATGCCCAACGCGTTTGAAGCTCTCTTGGTTTGGAATTGTAATTTTAAATATAAAGGAAGCCCTTGATAAGGAGCTAGACAGCTTGAAACGCGCCTTGGCGAATTAAATAAAACAGACATTTTAAGGAAGAAAATGGGTTTTTAGCAGATTTCCTTTAAATTCATCGAGCCAGTATTGCTACATTTTCAAACAATTTAAGAAGTGGCTCATCTACAATGAATAAGGTATATATATTCAGATCTCCTTTTATATGATTATATGAAAATCAAACGGTATTAGCAAAATATCGGTAATTGTTATTTGTTATTGGAGGAACTTTTTTGTATAAATGTAAACTAATAGATGCACTCGCGATAGGTATATTTGCGTTTTGATTTTGTTTACTTCAAAAATAATAAAACCAAGAGTGGCGAGTCCGATACCCACCTGTGCAATAGGAATTTATTTAAGAATTTACGAACTCACTAAATAAAAACCTTAGGCCCACCCTGGCTAGTAAAGGGTGGTAACCTGTAGATAACCTGTCCCAATTAGCCTTAGTAGCATAAAGAAGACTTCAATAAATAGTAATAAAAATAATATGGTAGTGCAAATATACTGTATTTTAAATCTGAATGTTCCAAACCCTTTTTACCCAAACATGGGCTAAACTCATTCTTACTTCGGTTGCTCAATTTATGTATATGTACAATTCTGCGGTTGGTTTTTGTTACATTTTTGTCTTAGGATGAGATTTTGATGAGATAAGTGTGATTGTGGCGAAGTACATGAAATTATATAAGAGGTGACACTTTTAACCTCAGGAAATTGACAAAAACATATTGTTTTGTTTTCGTTCTAACAGCACTATTCAACTCGTTTTTTTTTGCTTTGGGCAATTGGGAATGCTGAAAGAGTTTGTTACAATGAGGGCTCACTTCCATTTTTGATTATTAAACAAAAAACATATGTATCGGCGTTTCTAAAATACTTAATAAAATAAATAATTTCTAGTTACGAAATATGCATTTTATATGGAATGAACGCTGGAAAATTGTTGTCGTTTCATTCATTTCTAAGAGTGTGGAAGTGTAATTTTTTAAAGGTTTATTCTTTGTGTTTCAGTTGCAATATTACAATTGGTTTGTCATTACCGACCGGCGAGTCACTGGTTGATTGTCAATTCAGTTTAGATGACCATGAAATTTTGTAATATGCATATTTCATTGAAATGAAAAAAAAAAAAAAAAATACGAACTTGGCGTGCACTCAGATAGAAGTGAATTGAGATTTAATTATGTGAGAAAAGATTGAGTAGAGAAGGAGGGAGTGCTTTGGAGTGAATGTGATTTGAAACAGAAATACTAGATCTTTGACTGCGTGAAGGTAGTTATTGCAATGAAGAGGAACAATGAGTTGTATTAATTATAATGAAATAGTAACAGTCAAGAACTAACTCATGAGTTTAATGGAACTAAGCTCAACATAGTTTTATGGGGCTGAGGTTAGCCATGTGAGTTAAAGTGTTGGCCATAATCTCACATGGTAAACCTGGAGTGGCGTGTTCCATTGCTACCTGGCCAATAGGAATTCATTTAGTGACCAACACATTAAACATAGTCCTTAGTCCCACCCTGGCTAGAAAAGGGTGCTAACCTGCAGATGACCCGTCCCAATTAGCCGCAGTAGCTAAAAGTGGACGTTAATAAATTAATACGAATGACAATGCACATGGTTGTTAGCATTTGGGTAAGCCCTTCACTAGCTACACTCCAGCCACAAGAACTGTAAAATGAAACGGGTTTCAATAGCAACCATTTAGACCATATGTCGGCAACCGCCGGCCGGCTGTAAGTTTTGATCCGGCCTGCGAGACATTTTGAAAAACCCAATTTAACAAAAATATTACACTACTTACTCCAAATGAAGAAGAGAGATTTGTGTGTTTTGCAATACATATAAATCTTCACATTATATATATATATATATATATATATATATATATATATATATATATATATATATATATATAATATAGATAAATTGGGCCAGGTAACTTAGCCTAACTCACCGAGCACGGCTAAGCATTAAAGTGCAACATTTGGGAGATTTAGTTTAAGTCCGAAAAGTCCTAGGGGAACCCGCAGCTGCGACTCCTTTGCCTCTGTTCAAAGAAGTGGCAGTAAGAGCCTAACTGGTTCATGAAATGTCCAAACAGATAATTCATTGAAAAACCGGGACCAAAAATGTCGATTTTGTTATTTAATTTTAGCTTTTTTATCAACATCATTTCCCTTATTTTGTATTATGTGTATATTTTCTTCTATCTTCAAACTAAGGCATTTTATTTTACCAAAATATTAGAAATTCCAATTTAAAGTAATCCCCAAAATTAAATGTACAAAGGACGGGTGTTTTCTACATTTTCAATAATCATAGAATATGATTTATATAACAACAACCCAGATTCCACTATTAACAGTTTTCAAAATGAAATTCGGGCATATTTTTTTTTGTCTTTCGGTCCAAACTTTTGTCTTTAATTATGTTAAAAATATTATTTTTGTTCTAAATAATTTAATTATGTTAATTTAAATTATCGTCATATTCATTTATAAGCTGATTAACTGGTAGACGATAATGTTGAGGCTTGCCTGCCTTCTGGTAACAGTCTTGATAAAGGTCCCTCTCGACAACATCCCAATTAATAGCTATTATGATTGAAGTGGCTGATGTACCTATAGCCTGAAGGGGGGGGGCAGAATTATGACAAACCTATTGAACTTAGTACGAAGAATAGAATTTAGCAATGGATGAGTTTTATTATTTTTTCTCCTACTCCTCCATCATGATTGTTTCGGTACTTTAATGGAAATATGATCAAGTCACCTTGATACTTATATCATTTGGAGTAATGACAGAGTCCCTAAAACGTACATGTATATTTCATTGGTTGGACGAGATGTAAAGAGAGTATATAAAGCAGGCATGGATCTGTGCTTCAAGGCCCTTACTAGATCCCAATCTCCCCTAGAGAATTTCATTATGCCTCAATACTCGACAAGTAATACACTCGTTTGCGCCTTATCCTTACTGAGGTCATTATACTTATTTAAAGTAAAAATAAAAGGTCTACAGGTCTCACCTACACCCTTTATTTTAGGGCAAACTTTTCGTATTCCTGGCCATTTCCAATTCTTAAGAAGTTCATCACGAAGGGGCTGCGTAAACTAAGCAGTACTGCTATAACGCACTTGTCATCTCATCTAACCACATATTCTCTATTTCTATGTAAAAAAAAACCGAATAGTAGAAGGGGGGGGTTAATGACGGCCTACTACACCGACACATGTCCGATAAAAAATATGACCTTTAGTGTTGACTGACACGGTTAAATATCGAGTATGGTCTAGATCAGGGGTCTCCAAACTTTCCAGCCTTAGGGCCATACTGATTACTCCAGTAAGTTCCGAGGGCCAAAACCATATTATCATTGTTGCCGGAATTTTATATGAGTCTTCCACTGACACAATTTGATAATTTGCTCGTTGGCTGTTTTCTGTTTTTGCTACTACTTATTTGTGTGAGAAGACCTTCTCCAAAATGAAGTACACAAAAAATGTTTACAGATCTAAATTAACTGATGAGCATCTTAAATCTCTTTTAATAATTGGTTCAAGTAAAATTAGTCCACAACTACAAACTATTGTCAGTGGAAAATCTCAATTACATAAATCTCATTAGTATTTCATATGTCATTATGCTTGTTATAAGTTATGTTTTTATTTAAAATGTATAAAATGTTAGTTGGATTCATTTCAATAATTTGTTAGTTATTATATACTGAAGTTAAATTTTCTGCATATTATACATGTCTTTACTCATTACAATTCTGTGTTTCCTTATCCAACTTATCACAAAAACAATAACAATAAGCCTACAACAATGTTATGAGTAGTTAGCCCATGACCATATCAATGTAGATGTCATATTAATAATTATTCAACATAAAATTAGAATACTTCAGTAAACTAAATTTAATTGGCTATAAAAAATATGTTTTCTAAAAGGAGTTTTCAGAAGGTAGTTTGGAGACCCCTGGTCTAGATCAAACAAAAATAAAACAAGATATAAGGAAAAATTTCTTATTACCGTTTGTATTTATTCACTTAATATTTACGGTGGTATTGTGTTAGGAGTATATAGCTTTTTATATTATTAATCTTCACGAGGGAAATCTGCTTAGCTTACGCAGTCCCTGCATGACGGACTTTTTTTATTTCCCCAATGTCTTCCAAATATTCCAATCTTTGATTATTTCTAGCTTATGGTGGGCCATTGGATAAAGTACAAGTGCTTGAGTTGAAGATGTGATGAAAATATGGCTTAGTGCGGGCTATTATAACAGACAAATATTTAGTGCAGAGCTGTTGTCGTTTAAAAATAATCATGAGAGGCTATGTGTCTTTGAAGGTGGAATAATTGTAAAGTTTGCTGTCGCTGAGTGGACGATGAGCTGTGATCTGCTGTTTGTGTTGTTCAACAAGGAATCTTATTAGCAACATCAAACTCAACAATATAACTCAGTTCTGAGCATAAATGCATCAAACAAGGTACTTCAAAACACCTCAAGCCCGTTTATTCATTAAATTTTATTGATAATTCATCAGAGAGAACAATTGTTTGGGGAAAGTGATGCTTCTAAATGTATCTTATATTTACTTCAGAAATCCATCCAGCAATTTTAATTCCACAGAATAATGTATTGTAATAAATTATAGATATATTATTTTTGGTAGAATACTGTGAAAACTTTGACCTTAAACGAATTTCTGAAGATTTAGGCTATAAACATTTGCGTTCGAAATTGTATTCTGTTCTAATTTTAATATTCCTATTTGTTATCTCTCTTAAGGGAAATCAGCTATTGAGGTCGTACTCATGACGCAATTTTCGAAACATTTCCATTGATCCTACGCACGAGATGACGAATATGAGGTCTGTTCAAAATTATATTTCGTCCATATATATATATATATATATATATATATATATATATATATATATATATATATACTAGCTCAGATACCCGGTTTCGCCCGGGAATTAATTTGAGGCTGATGGTATTTTTTTGGCAAGGCTTTATAATGTATTTTTTTGTTATGTGGAGCTTGTCGAAAAACAAATAAACAATTTAATATCGCGAATTTTCATTTCAGGCCTCCCTTATAACGCCCACTTC
Organism: Riptortus pedestris; assembly: GCA_019009955.1. Taxonomy (NCBI): domain Eukaryota; kingdom Metazoa; phylum Arthropoda; class Insecta; order Hemiptera; family Alydidae; genus Riptortus; species Riptortus pedestris. The sequence goes on from CM032233.1 coordinate 3,310,170, forward strand.
TGTTCTAACCTAAAAATTTTAATATAGCTTATAATCATGGAATAATTCATGCTAATTGACATACCGAGTTTTTTAAAGTTCGGTTTAATCGTTAGCGCCCACTGAAATAGTTGACTCCCGCTTTAGTTTATAGTGTATATCTCGTTTATACTTTGTTAAAAGACAAAAATGAATATGACAAAAGTTACTCTAAATAACAAAATAAACAACTTTTATTATGTTCACATTTGCCGAAAAACGAATAGAAAACGAAATACCGCTATTTTGAAATTCAGGCCTCCCTTACAACCCCCACTCCTGCCCGTCCCTAGAAATGTCGGTATGGCTTGTTATAATGAAAGAGTTAGTGCTAATACAGATACCGAGTTTTATTTATTTCAGTTGGGTCTTTTGTCCCAAATAAAATTGTTCACTTCCGCTATAGGTTTTAGTGTATATCTCGGTTATAATTCGGTATACGAAAAAAGTGTATATAACAAAAGTTACTCTAAACAACAAAATAAAAAACTTTTGTTATGTTCATATTTGCCAAAAAAACAATAGGAAACGAAATATCGCTATTTTTAATTTCAGCTCTCTCTTATAACCCCCACTCCTGTTCATCTCAGAGAAAATTAATACTGCCTAAAGTCTAAGTTGGGTTAGTAGTAATGTACCTACCAAGTTTCATAAAATTCGGTTCAGTCGTTTATGCGTGAAAAGGTAACAAACAAACAAACAGACACGAAAGAAACAAAATGCAGTTATGGTGTCTATGACATGTGAATCGAAAAGTTATCGTGAAATTTCGCGAAAAAAATCAATATACAGACAGAGGTTACAATTTTATATATATATGTGTGTGTGTGTCTTTTACAGTTCCAGTGGACGAAATTATTGTGTGACCGATATTTAAACGTTTTCTGTAGAATTAAGGACCATTTTGGCTAATGGCTGAAATCCGACAGGTGGTAGGGGGGGGGGAGAGGGGCCGAATTTCGAAAATTGTGTTATTAAGCGTTGGTTCGAATAATTGTATAGAACAAATCTTATTGAAAATGTAATTTTTTATAAATATTGTCATATACGTTGCACGTGTTTTTGTAAGTTCTTTCAATATCATGATTAACAACAGTGATATTTGCATTATTTAGTTTTCGGCCTTTAGTAAACCTCTAATCCTACTCATGTCATATTAAGAATAAGGTGATATATTATGAAGCACTTTATTTGAAGCCTAAATACCAAATATCGTTTTTTTATACATAGTATACTGTAAATATTAACGTTAAACGATTAGTTCTAATCTTCAATTAGTTCTAACTTTAATATTCCTATTTTGTATGTTGTTGTAACTTTTAGAGCAAAGATTAGCTTTGAAAACTTTTTTGGCAAGGAGTTGCTCTAAACGTTGAGCGTCGATTTGAAGATTACCAATGTTTTGCAAGCCCAAAATATCAAGGATCTATATTGTCCAAGGTTCTCGTCGATTTCTAATTTTAATATTTATTCTATCCTAAAATCTTGCTTCTGCAACCGACTATTACACCAATTATAATTAGCAAATTCTGACTCACATCGGAACGTCCGTCACGCAGGGGCTGCGTAAACTAAGTAGATTTCCCACGTGATGTTACAACAGGCATGTGATCCCAACTCATGACATATTCTCTGATTATATCTAAAAAAAAAAAACCCCAAAAAACTGCTGAAGGCAGAAGACAAGAAAGTACCAATAACTCGCTTAAAACTTGAGTTACGAAAAACTGGGAGACGATTCGACTTTTCGAACACTCATTATCCGCCAATAACAAATATGATCTTCAGTGTGGACTGAATAAATATCGTCTATGGAAAGATCATGTTTGGACAATCTTTGACATGTTCCGGGCCAAACTTTAATACGTTCGCGGGCTGCTTTTAAAAGTAGTGCATTTTAAAGTAGTGTTCATAATTTTTATAACATAAAATTAAATGAAAAAAAATAGTTACAACATTATAATTAAATCGTAAAATTTGGAATTATTACAAATAACGAAAGTTAAATAGCGACACTGAAATCAATGGGACAATCGATGTTTGGATTAATTCCACTGATACAAAGATGAAAAGGATTTTCCAAATTATCGTCAGTCAGCCTTGTACGATGTTCTGATTTATTAAATTTCATCAATGAAAAGAGCTGTTCGCATTTATAGTACTGCTAAAGGCACAAATCTCTCCTCATCTTCCTCATTTGGAGTAAGTAGTGTAGGGTTTTTGTTTGATTGGGTTTTCAAAATATCTCGTCGGCCGGGGCTTGCCCACATATGTTATAGATAAAAATAGCATTTTCGAGTGAAGAACGAAAAATGCTTATTGTTTGCATTATCACACAAAGCAAAAGTTAATTTGAAACCATATTTGGCATTTAAGATCCGAATAAAGCGGTCCAACATATAACAGCTTATCTTTAATATGGCATGAGTAGGAGTGGGGGTTTACTCAAGGTTGAAATCTAAAAAGAAAGCAAATTTCGCGGTTAATAACATTAGATTTTCATTAAGATTGGTTCTATACCCGTTTTCAATCCGACTTATAATAACAAAGATATTTCGAATTTTCGATGACTCATATCTTCTGAACTCTAGACACCAACTAAACTTGTGACTTAGATCACCTGGACTCTAGACAGCAATCAAGTAGAATCGAGACACATATAGACTAAACTAGGCCCATATCGATTAAACTCGAGCGTCAGCTAGATTAAAGTCGAAACTAGCAAGATGAACTAAACTCGTGACTCAGATCGTCTGGTTCTAGACACCGATCAAGTAGAATCGATATTCATATCGACTAAGCTCGGCTCATATCGACTAAACTCCAGAATCAGCTCGATTAAACTTGAGACTAGTAAATGAACTAAACTCGTGAATCAGATCGTTTGGACTCTAGACACCAATAAGATAGACTCGAGACTCAGACCGACTTCACTCCATAGAGTTCACCTAGACTCGAGACTCAGACCGACTTCACTCCATAGAGTTCACCTAGACTCGAGACTCAGACCGACTTCACCCCATAGAGTTCACCTAGACTCGAGACTCAGACCGACTTCACCCCATAGAGTTCACCTAGACTCGAGACTCAGACCGACTTCACTCCATAGAGTTCACCTAGACTCGAGACTCAGACCGACTTCACTCCATAGAGTTCACCTAGACTCGAGACTCAGACCGACTTCACTCCATAGAGTTCACCTAGACTCGAGACTCAGACCGACTTCACTCCATAGAGTTCACCTAGACTCGAGACTCAGACCGACTTCACTCCATAGAGTTCACCTAGACTCGAGACTCTGACCGACTTCACTCCATAGAGTTCACCTAGACTCGAGACTCTGACCGACTTCACTCCATAGAGTTCACCTAGACTCGAGACTCAGACCGACTTCGCCCCATAGAGTTCACCTAGACTCGAGACTCAGACCGACTTCACCCCATAGAGTTCACCTAGACTCGAGACTCAGACCGACTTCACTCCATAGATTTCACCTAGACTCGAGACTCAGACCGACTTCACTCCATAGATTTCACCTAGACTCGAGACTAAGATAAACTAGAGTGAGACTCAGATTAACTAGATTTGATACTCAGATCGACTAGGCTGGAGACTCAAATCAATTATTCTCATGACTACTCTATGTCGACTAGACTTGGAGGAGACTAGATGGTCTTGACACCTCGGGCCTTAAATTTTATATATATATATATATATATATATATATATATATATATATATATATATATGTCTGTTACCGCTCTGAGGTCGAAATTATTTTTTAATCATTATTAAACTTGACATACAAATGTTTTATGTAAAAAGAAAGATCAAGTTCCTTAACGGAAAACGAAATATCTTCGTTATTGAAAGCCGTATCGAAAACGCGTATGGAACCAATATTATTGAAAAATTAATTGACTAAAAATGTAATATAAATATTTTCTCCGGAATGTTAACCGAGATATTTGGATTTTTAAGTTTTCAGCCTTCAGTAAACCCCCCACTCCTACTCATGCAATATTAAGCTATTAAATAATGAAGTACTTTATTTTAATTTTAAATACAAAGTATTAGTCTCATTGAACTTTTACATTTTGAGATAAATGCAAATATGTGGCGCATGTCGGAAATCTGCTTAGTTCACGCAGCCCCTGCCTTGCCTCGGACTTTTATAGGATTTATATTAACAGCAAAAATATTTTGTGAAAGGACGAAAAGAAAATAGTACCATTGAACTAATTAATTTCTGCTTATAAAAATTAGGTCGTCATAAAAAGTATAAAGTTAAGTATATCAAAATTATTTTCTCTCTTAAAATAATGATTTTAACAGTGTAGTTGAAATGATTGTTGAAGAAGGCAGTAATTTTCAAGTATGCAGCAGATGATGCTTTGATAACTAGGACCAGGATTTTTATGACAGCTCCCTGTTGAAGGATAAAGAGCCGTTAAAAAGCCCATCAACCATTTAGGGCAGCAATAAAAATAAAACCGCTATGAACAACTTTTCCTTTTTTATATACCGAGCGAGGCCATCAACCAGCCTATTACTCTATTTATTACATTCATTATCATATATCCCCTAGAATTATTGCTCAGCCCCTACTCATCCATTCTTACTTCTTCTTCACTCCTAAGCTTTGATAGTGAATTTATCAGGATACTCTACTTCATATTTGAATAACGTTTCCAAAACCCTAATTGAAAAAATCGCAGGTTTTCCGTTACGACTACGAACAAGGGTAAAAAACAACTCAGAAATAATTCTTATTTAATTTCGGTAATATATAAAATAGATAATGTAACATAAAATGCAATAAGGCAGATTTCCTTTGTTTTATAAATTAAATTTCAAATCCCATCGATCTCACCTACGAGATCACGATGATGAGGCCCACTCAAAATGTTATAAACACACACACACACACACACACACACACACACACACACACACACACACACACACACAGAGAGACACACAGTTTATTTAAGTATTTACAAAACAGTACAATTGAAAACATATTTATTATAATTCTGAATGTCAATGATCATAATGATAACGTAAGGAGTGTCCTAACCACTGGAAAGTGATCATTTATAATTTCAATGGGATCTTACTCTTATTAAGTGTTATATATTATAAATCGTATATATATACAGGGTGTCCCGTATATGAGGGCCAAAGTTCAAATATCATTTAAAACGATAGAGATATCGCCAAAGCACAAAGGACCAAAGTTGTAGTTCCCATCGAGACCTTTCAGATCCATTATTTATTGATAAAAAAAAAAAAAAAAACAGTTTTAGTTATTGAGCGTGAGCTCATAAGTCGGCGTTTCATCTTTACCCTATATTTTAATACATTTTTGAAAACTACTCCAAAAATAAAGAAACACGTGTATTGTGTGTTCTGTTTCGGCTGGTATTTAACCATAAAATGGTGGCTAAAGTAGTACCTATATATAGTTTTTTTATTATGAATAAAAATCTGCTATTGAGGTCGTACTCATGAACGCGATCCTACCCAGGAGATGACGAAAATGAGGTCCGTTCAAAATGTGTTTGTTTCATGCAAAAATAAAGTTCAAGTTCCAAAATGGCTAAAATTGGAGGAGGGGATTTTGAAAATTAAGCTCATGAAAGCTAAGAATTTTCCATGCTTTGAAGAGGTGTACGCTGTCGATGACGCAGGGTCAACGAGGTACGCGGACATCATTGCCTTCAAGGAGAATTGTAAATTTGCCTACATCCTGGACCCAACGATAAGGTACGAGAGCAACGACCCTGATCAAGCGGAGAAGATCCACCAGGAAAAGAAATATATTTACGACAAATGTACTAAATTTTACTCGGAAAACTTTAGGGAATCATTTGGGGAGCGGGATATTCTGGTGATAGGCTTGTGGTTCGATGCCCGAGGAACGGTCCCTAAACGTACCCAGACTTTTTTTGACGAGGTGGGAATAGACAAGAAGGCTCTGCAAACCTTGGTCGAGGGTATCATTATTGATACTTTAGGGATTATTTCCCACCATATATTTTAATTTGTCTTCGACCAGTGATCTTATTATAGATCGACGGATCATGTTAGTACAATAATGATGTTTCTAATTTATATCTAGTGACATTCACCTTTTAGGTTGCTGACTGTGTTTATTTTAGTTAATATTTTAGTTATTGAGCTGACTAAATACAATATGTATTGTTTTCCTGTTGTCCTAGGGATTGACTAAGTTGCTGTGTGCTTCAGCATCTCAATGTAATTGAGCAGCCCCACAAACTGTATAAAAATGTGTACAATAAAGTGATTCTCTATTGTTCTATACATGGTGTACGTATAATGAGTAACCGACATATTTGGATTTTATAGTTTTACGCTTTGAGTAAAGCCCCACTCCTACTAGTGCCATATTAATAATAAGCACTTATATCATGAACCACTTCATTAAAAGGTTAAATATCAAATATTTTTTTTCAAGGAAGCTTATACGAGATATAAACAAATACGTTCTGTTGACCCCCCCCCCTTCTTTTGTTTTTGGATTACTAAAATATGGGTGATAGAAATTATTCTGATTCTATTCAAACTACTCCACTAGCTATAGTTAATAGTTTTCAATAAAATTAATATGTTATATTCCGATATATCTCATTAATTGTTCATCTTTCCGGTCTAGAATAATTGTCTCTCTTATTAGTGCTAAGAAATTGGCTGCCCTGTTTGTTTAAAATTCAGATCTTTTCCGTTGTAGATATTATTAACTTGTAAATTGACTGAATGATTTCTTATTACCACTTGTATTTATTCCCTTAACATTCACGTTGGTGTTACCAGTATGTAAATTTATCTGTTGTAAACCTTCCCGTGGGAGATCTGCTTAGTTTACGCAGCTCCTGCGTGGCGGACTTTTTTTAGTTTTCAGCCTTCGGTATACCCTCGCTCCTACTCATGTCCTAACAACAATAAGCTGTTATTCCATGAACTACTTTATTCTTAGCTTAAACAAATATATTTATCAAGAAACCTTTATTATGCGAAATAAATACAAATTCGTTGCGTGATGACGTCATAAAAAGATTTTACGTTGTTGTCTCGAAAATGTTTATTTAATCTACGTCGATATTGGTCGATTCTAGACAATATTGATCCGTTCCCGACAACTCTAAAGTTAAAATTGAATGCAAATGTAATTTTCTACTACGCTACATCTATGTTATTATAAGCATTTTTTCACAATCTTGATTATTAATTGAGATATTTACATTTTCTAGTTTTCGGCTTTGAGTAAACCTCCACTCCACTCCAACTCATGTTATATTAACAGTAAGCTATTGTATCATGAAGCACATTACTCGAATCCCAAACACCAAATATTATTTTCATTGAGCTTTTACGTTTTGAGGTAAATGCAAGTACTTGATACACGTGGGAAATGTGCTTAGTTAACGCAGCTCCTGCGTGACGGGCCAGCGTGACGTCACACTCATGACGCCATCTTCGAAATTTTTCTTCAAATGTCCATCAATACATATGACGAAAATGAGGTCCATTCAAAATTATATTTATATATATGTGTGTGTGTGTGTGTGTGTGTGTGTGTGTGTGTTTGTTTTTGTTTGTTACCGCCCTGGCGGTTGCACTTATTGTTTAATCGTTACCAAACTCGATATTTACTCGTGTTATACAAAAAGAAAGATCAAGTTCGTTAATGGCTGAAATGGGACCAGTCGGGGGGGGGGAGGTAAGAGGGGAGGGATTTTCGAAAATTCGAAATATCTCCGGAACTACACGTCAGATCAAAAAATTGTATAAATGCAATCTTATCGAAAAGTTAAATTAAATTTACTATAAATATTGTTATATACATTTATTCTCTATTTTGAATATTAACCGAGATATTTGCAATTTTGTTAAGTGTGTGCGGACAACGGACGAGAAGAGATCGCTTAAGGTCGGTTCTGTTTATGAGATTCCGTCGAAAATTAGTTCGGTCGTTTCCGTAACTGTTCGGCTTTGTGAAATTGCGTTGGAGACTCTTGTAAGCTTTTACTTTGTGAGATATATGCAAGTAGGTTCGTTGACACTCCCCCCCCCCTTGTTTAGTTCTTGGACTATTAAAATTTGAATTATTAAAATTTAAATTATTCTGTTTCATTATAAATTGCAGTACTAGATATAGTAAATAGTTTGCAATAAAGTTGATGTGTTATATTCAGATATATATCAGTAATTGTTTTTCTTTCCGGTGAACAATATGTATATCTATCTGTTCAGCTCTGAGTGGTTGGCAGACCTGTTTGTTTACAATTCAGAAGCCGTTTCCGTTGGGAGCTTATTAAAATTAACTGTAAGATTTCTCATTACCGTTTGTATTTACTCACGGTGGTGTTAAGTGTTACCAGTATGCAGATTTCTCTATTGTAAAATTTCTTGTTCTTTTTCTGTAATCTGGTTAGTTTACGCAGCCCCTGAGTGACGGACTTTTTTGAAAATCACATCGGAATACAACCTCAATAGCTTAGCTATATGTACTAGACTTTGGATATGGAAATCAATTCCCTCAAACTATACCATGCAAGCTTTCTTTCTTTGGTTCTTCCAAAGAAGAAATCTTAAGTAGCAGTTTGTCGAGAATAAGAATAATCTTGTTTTTTTGACTTTGAACAACAGGAACTGAAGAAGTTAGGGTGGAAAGTTGTTTTTGTAGTCCTACATATTCAATTAATGTCTTTCTTCCTCCTTCAGCAAGAAGAACTTTCTCAAGTTTTGAGACTACTTGAGAAACAACACTCGACTAACTTACTTGTGCCTCATAATAAAAGCATGTGGAGGGGGGAGGGGGAGGGGGTACAGAGGCTAAAATCACTATACTCTTCTACTAGAGCTGATAACTTCTTTGGCGGTGCTTACAAACTAAATTTTATTAGCAGATTTCCTTTATTTTCGAAATTAAATTTCAAATCCCCCATCGATACTACCTACGAGATCACAAAGATGAAGTCCAATCAAAATAATATACATTAATATATATGCGTGTGTGAGTGTGGTCGTAATGTTTCGGTGTATGGTGTTGATATTTAAACGTTTTAGCAGATCTCCCTTAAGGGAAATCAGGTTGAGGGTGTACTCATGACGCGGTTTTCGAATTTTTTTTTCTTTCAAATCTCCATTGACCCTACCCAGGAGAAAATGTGGTCACGTCAAAATTATATATATATATATATATATATATATATATATATATATATATATATAGAGAGAGAGAGAGAGAGAGAGAGAGATCTATATATTTGTCTGTCAGTATTGACCGACGTACTTGAATTTTTTTTTTTTGTATTGTTTATCTCGAATATTAACCGAGATATAAGCATTTTTCAGTTTTCAGCCTTCATTAAACCCCCACTTCTACTCGTGTTACATAAACAATACACTGTTATATAATAAATCGCATTATTAGAAGCTTAAATACCAAATATGGTTTTCCCGAGACCTTTATTATACGAGATACATACAGATATATTCTTGGGTCCCCCACTCCCCCCCCCCTCTTAAATTCTTGGACTGCTAAAATTTTATTGATTGAGATAAAATTTATTTTGATTCATTATAAATTACAGTATTAGATATAGTACATAATTTTCAATGAAAATAATATGTTATATTCTGATTCGTTTAAGCTATTGCTTTTCTCTCCGGTGAACCGTTAGCAGACCTGTTTGGTTACATTTAAAGACGCTTCTCGCCGGGAGGGAAATGATGTCTTATTACCGTTTGTATTTATTCACTTAATATTCACGGTGGTGTTGTGTTAACAGTATGTAGGTTTACCTATTGTTAAGCTTTACGAGGGAAATCATCTTAGTTTACGCAGCCCCTGCTTGACGAACTTTTTGTTTTATGCAAGATAGTATCATATTTACAGTCGAAATGTCAGGCCGAAACTAGTCCAGAACAGATTATTTTGTTGAAATTTCAGAGGGGACAATAAAAGACCACCTCTAGAAAAGACCTACTCAATACTACAACCTGCAATTCTGAAAATTTGAGCCAGCGCGCAACTAATACTAACAAATAATTTTGTATCCCTACTTCTGAGAACTGTCAGTGGCTCTTAAACTCGACTAATTCCTCCAGTTTGGCAAGTTTGATAGGAGTGATGTGGATGCATCAATTAAGTTTAGGGAAAGAGTTTTGGTCTAATTCTGTTAGGAAGCGAACGAGAAAGGGGAATGCCTGCTAAAGCAATAGTAACTACTGGCCAACTAAAAGTTTGTCTAAGTTGAGGAAAAGAAAAGTAATTATTACTAGTCGATTAATAGGGTTGCAACCACTTGAAAAGTTAGTGCTATAACTAACACGTTGAGAGAGAAGTATGTGGATAGAGATACTTTATAACTTCAAAGTCAGCACTGATTTAATTTAATGAAAGGTAACTATAATCCAGAGCTGCTCTAAAGACCAAATTAAACTATCTAAACACCAGTTAATGGATTCGTGACTTTCCAAAAGGCAATTAATTCATTGAGTATTTAGGAGATACCGATTAATAATTAATTATTTCATCTTTGTGAGTTCCTTAATTGTATGGCATACGGAAAACGCTTTGTATGGCATACGGAATACGCTTTGTATGGTATGCGGAATGCGCTTTGTATGGTATACGGAATACGCTTTGTATGGCATACGGAAAACGCTTTGTATGGCATACGGAATACGCTTTGTATGGTATGCGGAATGCGCTTTGTATGGCATACGGAATACGCTTTGTATGGCATACGGAAAACGCTTTGTATGGCATACGGAATACGCTTTGTATGGTATGCGGAATGCGCTTTGTATGGTATACGGAATACGCTTTGTATGGCATACGGAAAACGCTTTGTATGGCATACGGAATACGCTTTGTATGGCATACGGAATACGCTTTGTATGGCATACGGAATACGCTTTGTATGGCATACGGAATACGCTTTGTATGGCATACGGAAAACGCTTTGTATGACATACGAAATAGGTTTTCTAGCATCTGGGAACAACGGGGCCCGTCAGTCTACTGGAGGCAACTCATTCCTCCTTGGTTAACAGGAGTTGTACGTCGAGTTGATACATGGAAACTCTGATCAACAATCCTTGGAGTCTAAATCGGGGGGGGGGCTAAGGATCTTCAAAGGTCATTTGAGGAAATCTTCTTGCGTTATGAGTACAACCTCAATAGCTCCTTTCCCTTAATGGAAATCTGCTAAAATCCTATGTGAAAAGGCTGAAGTTGGACTTGGAATAGTGGGGGCTTAGAGGGGGGGGGAATTGAAAATTAAAAATACTGTCGTTATTATGTGTTGGATCATAAATTATTATAGCATCAACCTTGTTAAAGTATTAATGATCAACAATTGTGCGCTGTTCATTTTTTCGTAATTTAAGTATTCTGCAATTTATTCGTACTTTTTTTGTGTTTAGCCTCCTTCAAAATAGGGAATATGTTGTGATATAAGATCAACAGTGTATTAGAGCAGCATGTGGGAAATCAGTTTGTTTACGCAGCCCCTTTTTATTTTATCCTATCTCTTAACATGATCAGATCTATACGAAATATTTCGAGTATGAGCTACAATTTGAAATCTTAGTTAATTTTATCTTCTACTAACAAGGAGAGAGCACGGCCTCCCCCCCCCCCCCCGATTCGAGTGAAATTTTTGTTAGTTTTTAGCACATAATGAAAAACGTATTCTGTTAAAGCGAGAGAACGCATTTGTCACGCTTTCGTCTAAAGCAATATGTAAAAGTTTGCCTCATCGTCTTGAGTTCTTACCAAGACATGTATTCAGGGAGTCCCCGTTGCTCAGTCCATAGAGCTATCACTTTGTAACCGGAAATCTCTAGATCGAATCTCGCCGGGAGCGACTATTTGTTTTTCTGATTTTTTTCAATTTTTGTTTCATGGGTGTTTCCAATATGTTTAAAGAAAATTCTAATGCTTTCTTCTATCAAAAGTAAGTTAAAGATTTTATCGAGCGTCTCCAAAGCTGCACGTATTTGATTGAACAGAATCGCAAAATATTATCTAGCATTAAAATTCATTCTATTCTTCACCACCATTGTCATCTGCAATAAAATTGTGAACTCGATGATTGAAATATATGTCAGTGATCCAAGGCTATGCATTATGAAAATTTATCTCTGAAGTATAAAACTGTTAAAAGAATATTATTATGTCTAGAGCTTGAAAATTTTAAATATCTTTATTAATTGTAAAATAAAATAATAAAAAAAGGGGTAAAATTAAATAAAACCGTTTAAAATATTATTAAAATAGCTGCGTTGTTATTTGAAATTATTATATACTTATGTATTCAATTAATAATATATTTGTTGTACGGGTATAGTATTAAATATTTCCTTATACAAATTATATTTTTGACAGGAAGCATTCAATTTTTTTTTTGTTTTTTTAATATTTATAATTATTGTGTACAAAGAATTATATGTATTCATTGAAATGGGTGTAGTATTCAAAGGATGGACCTCACAAAACAAATATACTCCCACGTTTGAGGGATACTCTGTGTGGAAACAGGGAAGGATTCGAATTTTTTTTAAAAATATGGAATACTTTATTTATTTCTTAATATTAAATAAACACATTTTTTTTTTGACGAACACGTGAGAAGTGCGTTCTCTGGCTTTAACAGAATTTGCTTTTCATTAGGTACTAAACACTAAAACACGTTCGTTCAAGTCGGAGGGGGGAAGGCCGTGCACTCCCCTTGTATTTAGGATTGGAGGAAATTTGAAAAAAAATATTCAATACCCGTATGTAAAACTGAGGAAAACTCATTTTCTGTTAATAGAAACGCGTTGAGAATACGCCAAGGTGATTATTAGTGAGCATTTTCTGTGGTAGTTCCGAAGAAGATTTTCTGTATGGGCTAAGGAGTTTTTAATTGAGTCTAAAGAGTGGAATTCAATTAAGAGTGAATTATAAAGGTGACATTGTAGCATTGGCAAGGAAGGGGCTTCATTGAGCTGGGCCCATTCAACATAGAATTAAGGGTTAAATTGTAATGAGTTAAGTTACTGATAAGCATTCATTGAATTATGGGCTATGTAATGCCCTGACAAGCCTTCAACTAGATAGGAAAGGACCCTCGAATCCTATTCAACTCGTGAGCCACTACTGAAAGGCGACCCCCACACCTCCCTTCATACAACATTTTCCATTTACCCAGTTCCTTTTTTTATATTATATTTTTCGCGTCCTCTCTCCCCTCCCCGGCTCAGCTTAGAGTAATGAGTTAGGAGACCTGACCCCCACCCGCTTCCATTTAAATCAGTTGCCTTGATTAAAAAAAAAAAAAAAAAAACCAGGACTTTTCAAATAGAATTAATGAACTTATTACACATTTTCGTCCCATTTCGGTCTTTCAAATATTTTGAAAAAAATGATTTTGGCCCTGGATAAATTTAGCACTTCTCCCCCACCCCCTCCATTACTCATGAGTCAAACCCTGCTTGTAAGGTTGGCTCAAACACACTTGGAATGCTATCTTTAGCTGGCTAGAATAAGGGAATTGCTCCTGATACTTCGGTATAATGTACTCATATGAGAAAGTATAATACTTAATACTTTATACTAAAGTATTAGTATGCGGAAATTGAACTGGCGTAACTTTAATACAGGAGTCTTCATGGGCAATGAGAACACTTTTGTTGACAGATTAACTACGTCATATTCCGAGTTTCAATAGGGCAGAAAACAATTGGAATACACACCGCAATCACACAAGCACACACCCATGAGCGCCCGCACACACACACACAATCGACTCATAATTTTTGAGTGATCCTTTCATGAACAAACTATAATAGCTTCTATTAGTAGATTTCCCTTAAGTGAAATCAGCTATTGAGGTCGTGCTAATGACGCGATTTTTTAAACATTTCCTGAAATGTTCATCGATCCTGCCCAGGAGATGACGAAAATGAGGTCCGTTCAAAACTATTATATATATATGTCATCTGAAGTGCTGCCAACCTAAAAATATTCTTTTAACAGTTTTATACTTCAGAGCTATATTTTCATAATGCTTAGCCTTGGATCACTGACGTATATTTCAATCATCGAGTTCACAATTTTCTTGCGGATGGCAATGATGTTGAAGAATAGAATGAATTTTAATACTAAATGATATTTTGCGATTCTGTTCAATCAAATACGTGCAGCTTTGGAGAGGCTTGATACAATTTTTAACTTGATGAGCGAAATATACGTCACTGATCCAAGGCCATGCATAATGAAAATGTGCTTGGTAAAACCCGATTAAAAATATTATTCAAATATCTGCATTATTATTGATAATTGTTATACACTTATATATTCACTTAATAACACATTTCTTGTATAATATTAAATATTTCCTTGTACCAATTATATTTTTGACAGAAAGCATTCTAATTCGGAAGAAGAATCGGACCAAGGGGGAGGGGGGGGGGTAATTTTGAAAATTCGAAACATCTCCGTTACTTCTTTTTTTTTTTTTTTTACTTTGCTTACACAAAGCGTTTGAAGATGGTTCACAGTACTTTCATTGACATCGAACTGAGAGGTCAATAACAAATCAGAATGAAAATAAAGTTCAAATCCGTCACGCCGGGGCTTCGTAAACTAAGATGATTTTCCACATGAAGTTTAATAATAAATAAACCTACATACTGCTAACACAACACCATCGTGAATATTAAGTGAATAAATACAAACAGTAATAAGAAATGTTTCCCCTGCCGGCGGGAAGCATCTCAAATGTAAACAAACAGGTGTTTCAACGGCTCACAGGAAAGCAAAATAATAACTGAAATCTGGTATGTTTATATAACATATTAATTTTATTGAAAACTATTTACTATATCTAACGCTGTAAATTATAATGAATCAGAATGTATTTTATCGCAATCGATCAAATTTAGTAGTCCAAGAACATAAGACGGGGGTGGGGTCACAAGAATATATTTGCATTTATCTCGTATAATAAAAGTTTCTGGAAAACAATATTTGGTATTTAAGCTTCGAAAAATGTGGTTTATTATACAGGACCTTTCAAAAAGAATGAACCGTTTTCATTAAGCTATATCTTATTAACAGACAGTAATGCAAGATTGCAATAAAGGCACTTATTTAACTTATGTAGACAAGTATTTAGCCGGTGTGGGAGTTTTATGGTGTCATCATCATGTTCCATTTCCAGCATCCCTTCACAACCTGTTCTGCTGCAATGCTGGTGAAAAGCACTGTTAAGCTTTGATATCAATTCATTCTTTTTGAATGACCCAGAATAACAGAGTATTGTTTATGTAACACGAGTAGAAGTGGGCGTTTACATAAGGCTGAAAACTGAAAAATGCAAATATCTCGGTTAATTGTCAAGATAGAGAATAAATGTACATGACAATATTTATAGTACATTTAATTTGGAATGAGATTTATTTTATACGCTTTTTCGATCCGACTTAAAGTAGCGGAGATATTTCGAATTTTCTAAATTGTCTACGTGTAAACGACCCCTCCCCCTGGTCCGATTTCAGCCGTTAACGAACTTCATCTATGTTTTTGCATAAAACGACTAAATATAGAGTTTGGTAACGAACGGTTATAGAGATTGAATTGATAGAATCGATGGACATTTGAAGACAAATTTCGAAAATTGCGTCATGAGCACGAGCTCAATAGCTGATTTCCCCTAAGGGGCGATTTTTGAAATTTTTCTTCAAATGTCCATTGATCCTACCCAGGAGATGACGAAAATGAGGTCCGTTCAAAACTGTATATATCTATCTATCTGTCTGTTACCGCTCTAGCAGTCGCAATTATTGTTTAATCGTTACCAAACTCGATATTTAGTCGTTTTATGTAAAAAGAAAGATCAAGTTCGTTAATGGCTAAAATCGGTCCAGGGGGAGGGGGTTTAGAGGGGAGGATTTTCGAAAATTCGAAATATCTCCGTTACTATAGGTCGGATAGAAAACTTGTATATAACAAATCTTATTGTAAATTAAATGTGCTATAAATAGTTTTATATACATTTATTCACTATCTTGAATATTAACCGAGATATTGGAATTTTTCAGTTTTCAGCCACCAGCAAACCGCCACTTCTACTCATGTTACATAAACAATACTCTGCTACATAATAAATCACATTATTCCAAGTTTAAATACCAAAAATTGTATTCAAGAGACCTTTATTATACGAGATACATGCAAATATGTCCTGGAGTTCCCCCCCCCCGTCTTAAGGTTTTCGACTACTAAAATTTGATTGATAGGGATAACAATTATTCTGACTCATTATTAATTACATTACTCGATATAGTAAATAGTTCTCAATACAGTTAATATGTTATATTCTGATATATTTCAGTAATAGTTTTTCTTTCCGGTGTGAAGCGGGCAGACCCGTTTGCTTTCAATTCTAACCTAACGCTTCCTGTCGGCAGGTTATTGAAATTGGATGAAACATTTCTTATTTCCGTTTGTATTTATTCGCGGTGGTGTTGTGTTACCAGTATGTAGATTTATCTATTACTAAACTTCACGAGGGAAATCTGCTTAGTTTACGCAGCCCCTGCGTGACGGACTTTTGTTGATATGGCCTGAGTAGGAATGAGGCTTTACTGAAGGCCGAAAACTAAAAAAATGCAAATATCTCGGTTAATATTAAATACAATGAAAACATGTACATAACATCATTTATAAAACATCACATTTTCAATAAGATTGATGCTATACAATTTTTTCGATCCGACGCATTATAATGGAGATATTAAGAATCTTGGAAATTCCTCGCCTCGAACGCCCCCTCCTCCCCTCAGTCCGACTTCAGCCGTTAACCAACTCGATATTTCTTTTTACATAAAACTTTTATATATCGAGTTTGGTAAGGGATTAGCCAGAGCGGTAACAGACAAATTTGCATCTATCTCTCAAAACAAAAGTTCAATGAACACAACATTTGGTATTTAATCTCGGAATGGAGAGATTCATGATATAACTGCTTATTGTTAATATTAACCAATCTTAAAAATTATTTTCAATGAAATTTTATAGACTTTTAATGCCATCCTCTAATGAATATCGACTATTTTTTGTACTCTTTTAAGAAATAAATTATTTCTTCAGAGGAAGATTTAGTGGCCGAAATAAAGTAAGAGATGGAGCGACGGCCCTCGATAATTCAATTAAGTTGTTAAGTACTTAGGTGGTGGAGATGAGGAAAGTAAGCGGCGCCCATTAAAATGGATCGGGCAAAGTGGTCTTGAGAGGCTTCGGCAACAATTATTCGCAGCGACAATGAAGTTAAAATCAGCTCTGAGCAGCTTCCATTTTATACATTGGCATAACCCTGCTTGGCTCAACTCATAATCCACTCTCTTTAACTCTAATCAAAATAGACTGACCACCTTTCCACCACCGACAACATCCATTTGAACCTTAAATAAAGCCCGCCACGCAGGGGCTGCGTAAACTAAGCACATTTCCCACGTGACCTTTAACAATAGATAAGTATACATACTTGTAACACAATAGCACCGTCAACTTCAAGTGAATAAATACAAATGATTATAAGAGACCTCCAGACGGGAAACGAGAGAAATGTAAACAAACAGGTGAAGCCAACTTCTCACAGGAAAGAAAAACCATTACTGAATTATATCAGAATATAACACATTAATTTTATTGAAAACTATTTACTATACCTAGTACTGTGATTTATAATACATCAGAATAATTTTATTGATTGAGATGAAAATTATTCTGATGTATTATAAATCACAGTACTAGGTATAGTAAATAGTTTTCAATAAAATTAATGTGTTATATTCTGATATAATTCAGTAATGGTTTTTCTTTCCTGTGAGAAGTTGGCTTCACCTGTTTGTTTACATTTCACTCGTTTCCCGTCTGGAGGTCTCTTATAATCATTTGTATTTATTCACTACCAAGAAGGGGGGAGGGGTCACGATAACATATTGGCATTTATCTCGTATAATAAAGGCCTCTTGAAAACAATTTATGGTACTTATGCTGCGAATAATGTGGTTTATTACATAACTGAGTATTGTTTATGCAGCATGAGTAGAAGTGGGGATTTGCTGAAGGATAAAAATTGAAAAATGCTAATATCTCGGTTAATATTCAAGATAGAGAATAAATGTATATAACAATATTTATAGTAAATTGAACTTGCAATAAGATTGGTTTTATACACTTTTTCGATACGAGGTATACATAGTATCGGAGATATGACGAGTTTTGGAAAAGCCCCCGCTAACCCCCCCCCCCCTCGGAATGGTCTGATTTCAGCAATTAACGAACGAGTTTGTCAACGATCAAACAAAAATTGTGACCTCTAGAGCGTTAACAGACATATATATATATATATATATATATATATATATATATATATATATATATATATGTGTGTGTGTGTGTGTGTGTGTGTATGCATATAGACACTTATATAATTTAGAATGGACCTCATTTTAGTCATCAACTGGGTAGGATCGATGGACATTTGAAGAAAGTTTTCGTAAATCGCGTCATGAGTACAGCCTCAATAGCTGATTTTCCTTAAGGGAAATCTGCTACTAGGTTGACCACCTTTCCAACACCGCCAACATCCATTTCAATCCTGAAAACTATCAATATTCCTTCTGGACCTGGTAATTTGACCGGCTCTTTGTTTGTTTGATAAGGTTTTAGGGCGAAAAACTACTAGGTTATCATTGCCATGTAATATCTATAACAGATGGTTAAGCACCTGCATTTTGAGAGTAAACTGTGTTTATGTAAATTGCCAATATTGGATTTTTTAAAATTTGTATTGTAATTATATCCTCACTAGCTTCGCCCGGGAATTCATTTGAGCTAGAATGAAGATGGTATTTTTTTTGGCAAGTCTTTACTTTCCACAATATTTTGACATTTCCCCGTCAAAGTCATTAGGGTTCATATCCGTCGTGGCTGTGGATTTGTTCATAATAAAATTACATATTTGTTATTTAAGACTTCCCTCTCCTCAATATTTTTTATATTTCCAGTCTCCTGTGCATTAGTTTATAGTGTATATCTCGTTTATAATGAAAAAAAATCTGTTAAAAGACAAAAATGAATATGACAAAAGTTCCTCTAAATAAGAAAATAAACAACTTTTGTTATGTTCATATTTACCGAAAAACGTATAGAAAACGAAATACTGCTATTTTTAAATTCAGGCCTCCCTTACAACCCCCACTCCTGCCCGTCCCTAGAATTGTTGGTATGGCTTGTTATAATGAAAGCGTTAGTGCTAATACACATACCGAGTTTTATTTATTTCGGTTGGGTCTTTTGTCCCAAATAAAATTGTTCACTTCCGCTATAGGTTTTAGCGTATATCTCGTTTATAATTCGGTATACGAAAAAAGTGTATATAACAAAAGTTACTCTAAATAACAAAGTAAACAATTTTTGTTATGTTCATATTTGCCGAAAAACCAATAGGAAACGAAATATCGCTATTTTTAATTTCTGGCTTCCCTTATAACCCCCACTTCTGTTCGTCTCTGAGGACATTAATATAGCCTAAAGTCTAAGTTAGGTTAGTAGTAATATACATACTATGTTTCATAAAATTCGGTTCAGCCGTTTATGCGTGAAAAGGAACAAACATACAAATAAACAAACAGACACCAAAGAAACCAAATGCAGTTATGGTGTCTATGACATGTGAAACGAAAAGTTATCGTGAAATTTCGCGAAAAAAATCAATGTACAGACGGAGGTTACAATTTTATATATATATATATATATATATATATATATATATATATATATATATATATATATATATATACTAGCTCAGATACCCGACTTCGCCCGGGAATTGATTTGAGGCTGAATGGTGATGGTATTTTTTTGGCAAGGCTTTACTTTCCACACTATTTTGACATTTACCCATCCCAGTGTTAAGGGTTTATACCCGTTGTTGGCATTTCTTAATACTAAAATTAATTTTTTATGTAAGACTTCACTGTCTTCCATGTTTTCATATTTTCCGTCTCCTGTGCATTATGCACAGATTTCAGTTATTAAGGACAAAATATTAACATAGATTTGAACTAATGTTTCCAGGTGGGGTACCTGGTAGTTCATATTGGAAAGAATTGTTGAGCATATCAATATTTCTACGCAAATTACTTGCTCCACACATTGTTCCTGGAGAAATGTATAAAACAAAAGTTAATCTAAATAACAAAGTAAACAACTTTTGTTATGTGCATGTTTGTCGAAAAACAAATAGACAATGAAATATCGCGAATTTTTATATCAGGCCTCCCTTATAACTCTCACTCCCGTTCTAACCTAAAAATTTTAATATAGCTTATAATCATGGAAGAATTAATGCTAATTGACATCCCGAGTTTTTTTAAGTTCGGTTAAATCGTTAGCGCCCAATGAAATAGTTGACTCCCGCTTTAGTTTATAGTGTATATCTCGTTTATACTTTGTTAAAAGACAAAAATAAATAAGACAAAAGTTACTCTAAATAACAAAATAAACAACTTTTGTTATGTTCATATTTGCCAAAAAACCAATAGGAAACGAAATATCGCTATTTTTAAGTTCTGGCTTCCCCTATAATCCCCACTCCTGCCCGTCCCTAGAAATGTTGGTATGGCTTGTTATAATGAAAGAATAAACAAACAAACAGACACGAAAGAAACAAAATGTAGTTATGGTGTCTATGGCATGATAAACGAAAAGTTATCGTGAAATTTCGCGAACAAAAATCAATGTACAGACAGAGGTTACAATTTTATATATATGTCTGTTAACGCTCTAGCGGTCAATTTTTGTTTGATCGGTACCAAACTTGATATTTAATCGTTTTATGCAAAAAGAAAGATCAAGTTCGTTAATGGCTGAAATCGGACCAGTGGGAGGAGGGGTTTAGAGGGGGGAATTTTTGAAAATTCGAAATATCTCCATTATTATGCGTCGGATCGAAAAGTGTATAGAACTAATCTTATTGAAAATAGATATTTGCATTTGTATTGTGTGCGTGGTCGGCAGGAGTCGGCTATGTTCGGGACTTTCCGCCGAGAGCTATGTCAGCCGTTTCCGTAACTGTTCGTCCCTCGTGAATAGGTATAGAGATTCCTTACTACTTCTGTTGTTATTAGTAGGCAGATTTCTCTATTGTAAAACTTCACGTGGGAAATCTGCTTAGTTTACGCAGCCCCTGCGTGACGGACGATTTGTTTAATCAATACCAAAACTGATATTTAAATGTTTTATGTAAACCATATTTGTTTCCATATTTTATGTGTCCCGTCCAGCAGGAGGGGGGGGGCTTAGACAGGATAATTTCGAAATATCTCCGTTATTATGCGTTAGATCGAATTGTATAAATCGAAAAATTGTATAAAACCAATCATATTGTAAATTCAATGTTTTGTAAGTGTTGTTATATACATGTTTTCGCTATATTGAATATTAAACGAGATATTTCCATATTTTAATTTTCGGTCTTCAGTAACCCCCCTCCACTCCTCATGTCATATTAATAATAAGGTACTAAATTATGAACGACTTTATTCTAAAATAAATACCAAATATTGTTATCAAGAGAACTTAATTATACGAGATAAATGACAATTCGTTGTTTGATGACGTCGTCAAATAAGAATTTACGTTTTCTTTTCGAAAATGTTTACTTGAGGAATATATCAAATATTAGATATTTAACTGTTTCAGTAATCACTAAAGATCGCATATGTTATTGGCTGAATTTTAGATCTTGGATAGGGGGGGGGATACTGTCTTGAATACTGTCATAATGTAAAATGTTATAGGTCCAATCTTGTTAAACAATTGTTGTTCTATGCATTTTTTCGTAACTCAATTATTAAGCGAGTTATTCGTACTACCTTCTACTCATCTGTTTTGAGTTATAAATAGAGAGTATGAGGTGTATTGAGATGACAAGCGTGTTCCAGGAGGAGGTGGAAAATCTGCCCCTGCATCACAACACCTTCTCTATCTGCTCTAACTTCATTATCAAAGCAGAAATCATAAAATTTATATAATACTTTGTTAGTGTTACTAAAATATGAGGTACTTCAAAGCATATACTATTTCATCAAAACATTTTATTTAAATATATAAATTGGAATGAAAAATGTTCCAAAACTTTTATAATTAGTTGAAGCGTAATTTATTGATTTAATTGAATTATTTAAACAAATGATAACTAATAGAAACATTTATGATTTTAGATCTCGGATTTTAGTTACTGAATAATTAAACCGTTTAATCTTGGTTCCTCTCCGTTTGGGGAATATGGAGAAAGAAGAATATTTATCCACTATATTATAGTCAAATATATAGTAACAAAGATAATACGAATTTAATAATAGTTAAACATAATTTATTAATTTATATATACATTTAAGGTGTAATTTATTTACTTGTAGAATAATTTACCTTCGTTATATTCATTCTAATGAAGTGTATTTGAAAAAAATAATTTAATTTCCATTGTTTGTAATAATCCAATTGGAGACGTAATCCAATTAATTTTTTGTCTGAAGTCTGGTAGAGACGGCTGCTCTCTAATCGAGCATATAACACATCGAGCCCTTTTATTTATTTAACATATTGGAGCTTCTAATGAAATTTATTGTGTTATTTCACTTTGAAGTCTTTGATTGCTTCTATTTGTAAATACCAGTGAAATCCAATTTACAAATGGTTCGTTGGCCGCTATATGAAAGATTTAATTTTGAATAACCTATACTCTTTTGATATTGAGACTTATCCCCTGAATTGAGAACCATCTGAAAAAAAGCATGCAAGATAGATATTACATTTTTTTTTTTGCTTTGTTGACTTTGATCTGTGATTTAAAATGGAAAACTTTTTGAGCAATTTAGTGTATCATTCGTTAGGTTTCATTAAAAATTTTACAGATTTCCCTTCTGGGAAATCAGCTATTGAGGTCGTACTCCTGACGCGATTATCGAAATATTTCCTCTAATGTTCCTCAACCCCTCTCCCCCAACATTTTTACCATAGGTTTTTACACGGAACTAGAGAATATGTGATGAGGTGAGATGACAAGCGTGTTATACCATAATGTATGAAATCTACTTAGTTTAAGCAGACTAACTCAGGTCGTATTTATATGTTGGAAAAGGCTACAAGGAGGGTAAATGCAGTGCAACCTTCAGCTTTAGCAGCAACTTCAGCAGGGGCTGCGTAAACTAAGCACATTTCCCTCGTCAAGTTTAACAATAGACAAACTTTACATACTGTTAACACAGCACAACCGTGAATATTAAGTGAATAAATACAAATTTACAATGAATCAGAATAATTTGTGTCTCAATAACCAAAAATTTAGTAATACAAGAAGAAAAGAAGGGGTGGGGGTTATCAACAGAGCGTATTTGTATCTCGTATAATGAAGCTTTGTTGAAAACAATATTTGGTATTTAACCTTGTGATGAAGTGGTTCATGACATAACAGCTTATTATTAATATGACACTAATAGGTGAGAGGGGGGGGGTGTACTGAAAGTGTAAAACTATAAAATCCAAATATCTCGGTTAATACTCAATATACGGAAAATATCTATAGAACAATATTTATAGTAAATTTAATTTCCAATAGGATTGCTTGTATCCAATGTTTCGATCCGACGTATAGTAACAGAGATATTTGGAATTTTCGAAATTTCCCACCTCTAAACCCCCAGTGATTTCAGTCGTTATCGAACTAGATCTATCTTTTTACATTAAAGGACTAAATATCCAGTTTGGTAACGATTAAACAATAATTGCGACCCCTTGAGCGTTAACAGACATATATATATATATATAGTTTTGAATGGACTTCTTTTTCGTCATCTCCGAGGTTGGACCGATGGATATTTTAAGAAAAATTTCGGAAATCGCGTCATGAGCGATTTCAAAAGCTGATTTCCCTTAATAAAATTTAGCATTTAACCCTTGTTATAAAATTATTAAACCTTAAAAGCTATAAAAATATTCATTTAATCATTCATTCATTCCAAACTAATGTCATTAACGGCTAAAGTGGGACCGGGGGGGGGGATTCTCGACAATTCTAAATCTCTCCGTTATTATTCGTCGGATGTATTTTAAATTTGAATATCTATAAATGTTGTATTAGGCATATTTTATCTAATATGAATATTAACCCTCCGTTAGTCGCGGCGTCCTGACAGGTGCATCTTTGAGGTGTTTTTCTAATAACTTCCGATTGAATAAACCTAACGACTTCCGCCTCCAGCAATGCTTCTAGCTTCCCTTCCTCCTCAAAACAGTATAGGTTTGACCTTCGAAGTTTGTACACAGTGCGTTCCTTGTGTTAAAATCACCCCACAGGTGCACCGCGACCAAAGTTGTAAGTTTTTCAATTTCTTTTATTTCTATATTTAATCTATTTACCTTAGACATATTCATCATTTGACGTTTGTAGTGCCTTGATTGTTTTTGAATAGTTAAAAATACCTACAAAATAGGGAATTCACCTCTGAGGTGACCGCGACTAACAATGCATTTTTCAGAAAAAATGGACCAGGAAATACGTATTTTTTGACTTGTGTAATCAAAATGATATTGCTAGACTCCACCACCCATTAATGGATCCTTTAGAAGAAGACGATAACATACAGAACGACACAGATTCGGAATTTGAAGACGGCTTGGAAGAACGGGGTATAGACTCAGAGACTGAACAAAGTGACGTGGAATCGGAAAGTGATGGGGAGGATGAGCAGTCACACGAAAAATATGTTGCATTGAGAAGTGTGAACAGAAAGATTGTTGACCGTTATGAGTGGACGAAAACCCCTTTTCCTTTGCGTACAATAGGAAAACAAAATGTATTGACACACCTTCCAGGAGTGAAAAGGGCGCGGCAAAGGAGGTTACTAATGAACTTGACTGCTGGTTCTGTCTCTTTGATAAGACGATTATTAGTAGTATTGTGCACTGCACAAAAGAATTTATAAAAATCGTTGAGCCAGAATTTTCTAGGCAAAGGGATGCCAAAGTGACGGGCTTCACAGAAATAAAACCCTATATAGGCCTTCTTTACTTAGCTCGCACATACAGAGGAGTGATAATGAATTTAGAAAACTTTATGTAAAACATGTTGGGCAAGAAACTCACCTTAGTTGAACTTGAAAGCACTAAAAGATTCGACGTGAAACGTTTTAATTTCCTTTTTTATCATAAATGTTTTCTTTTATTTGCTATTCCTGCAGTAATCAAATGAATAAGTAGTTCTCAACTATTCTTATTGCACTTTATTTATATATGTTTTCTAGTAGCTAAGTAAGTAGTACCTAACGAATTCATTGTTCATAAATTGCTTCATGTTACCTGAAATGAATTAATATTTTTGATAGTTGTAAGACATGTTCATGTGTTACTACGCTCAGTTTTAAAAGAAAATAGGTCTACTATTTGTTCAGATAAGTATTTATATTTGTTTAACTCTATGTTTGCCCTAAGAAGCAGTTTTACCAACATATTTCTCCATCGTCACCTCCTAGGTGACCCGCGCCTACAGTCGTTTGGAAATGACCCGCGCCTAACGGAGGGTTAACCTAGATATTTGGAATTTTTAGTCTTCAGCATTCAGTAAACCTCCATTCCTACTCATGTCCTAATAAAAATAAGCTGTTATAACATGAACCTCTTTATTCGAAATTTAAATGTTAAATATTGTTTAAGGGAAATCTGCCAAAAGTCAAACCGCTGCCGACAAGGTTGTTTAATTTGAGCGCTAACACTAAATGCCACTGGTTCCTAGTCATTTATAACAAACACTGAAATTGATTTGGACGTCCACGATTTATAAATGGCTCAGAGGCAGTTTCCTAATACCAACATGGAAAGAAATAATCCTTGTAAGTTGATTGTTTCTTTTCTACGAGGTATACATTGGCGGGGCTTTAAAAGAAAATTGAACAGAATAAAGGACTGATGTGGGAAGGCGGTCGTTTTATTTGGCCTAGCGAGTGTCAAGACAGACAATACTCAGCTTTTGCACTCGGACTTTTTGGAATTTTCCATTCGCTTTCTTTTATGGGCTCCAATTTTACGGCATTCTAATCTGCAAGCCCTAAAAGGCTTTTGTTTCGATCCTTTTGTCTTACCATACGTAAATACTAAAAAAGGAGAGGCCAAAGCAGCTGTTTGCTCTACATAAAAGTTTAATATCTGGCATATCTATATTAAAATATATACATTGAACAGCGTATTTTATAAAAGCTCACCAAACATTTTCTGTACGACACAGTAGTTTTCCATCTTAATGGGGCTGCGTAAATCAAGCAGAGTCCCCACGTTCAAATCCCCCATGTTAGCTACTCTACTATTCCTCCAATGTCAGCCAATAACGAAATTATCTTAAAACGGTTGTAATGAATCTGACATTGCATTACATAAACCCATCACAAATGAACACATATTTTATATTCTGAATAATGCCAGCACAAAGCTCATTAGCATTATTATTTATGAATGCTTAAATGTCTAGATTATACCTTTGTGTAAGTATATGTGCTCTCGTATTTTAGTAAATAACCCCGATTGAGTTTTATAATAACATTCACAGCTCTTAAAGTCGATACACTAATTAATATTCCGGAAGTATTTCGATAATAATTGCACGTTGTATAGACTTTTTTTGGGGGGGGGGGGCAAAGTGCGACACCGGCTCAGACTATCAAAGGCCGACGTCTCTAAGGATTAAGATGAGTCATATCTGAGATACTCTTGACAGGAGACCTTGGTCCAGGACACCTCGTTACTCCTTCAGCCCTCAGTCAGACTACTTCTCGCCTCCACTATCTCTCACGGCAGAGTCTGATAGAGAACTTATATAAAAACAACTAAGTACTTTAATTGTAATATAGTTTAAGTAGAGATAAGTGTCCCCCTTTATATTATAAAAAGGTGCCACGTCATTTTGATTAATACTTATTATTGGTTAATATTTAATTATAAATAAATTTATGTATATTTCAATTTTGAGTAGAGTCGATTGTTGGTGAACCCTTCCTGAATTTTTGTTAGTGATTTGGTCGTGGGAATTATCATCTCTTGCAGCTTCCACTGCCTATTACCGCAGCTAGATCGAAACACGGTTAAATATCGAGTCCATTGTTTAGATCACGTAAGGTAAAACCTTAATTGAAGACGTCATTGAACAACGAATTCCAATCTATCTCCAATAATAAAGGTCTCATGTAAACAATATTTAGCATTTAAGCTTAGAATAAAGAGGTTCATGCTATAGCAGCAGATTTTTATTATGACATGGATAGGAGTGGTGGTTTACTGAATGCTGAATACTAATAATTCCAAATATCTCGGTTAACATTCATATCAGATAAAATATGTCTATAACAACATTTATAGACATCAAGTTTTGAATAAGATTGCTACAGAGATTTTGAATTTTCGAAATTCTCCCACCACCCCGGACTTTACTCATTAACAAAATTAGTTTTACATGACACGTTTAAATGTGGAGTTTGGTAATTTTGCATTAAACGTCTTATACATGGAGCGGTAACAGACAAATATATATATAGATATATAGTTTTTGGCCTCGAACCTCATTTTCGTCATCGACTAGTAAGGCTCAATGAACATTTGAGGAAATGTTTTCGAAAATCCCATCAGGAGTACTTCCTCAATAGCTGATTTCTCTTAAGGGAAAGCTGAGTCCTGGTGATCATTTTTCAGTTCCTTAAATATAGAAAATTAGTAAATTGAATACCCTTAGGATATGGGAAGGAGTGTTGGATGAGCGGGTGTTCATCGTAGGGAGGTGTAGACTCCGGCATGATCACACTAGACGAACTAAAGGCAGGGCCACTCCCTCCTACCTACGGCCGAGCCGAGACCCCTCCCCCCATACCCAAAAAAATGGGAAGGAAGAGGGGGATTGAAATAAAAAATATATACTTAAAATATATATATATATATAATTGTAACCTCTATCTGTACATAGATTTTTTTCGCGAAAAATTTCACGATAACTTTTCGTTTCACATGTCATAGACACCATAACTGCATTTTGTTTCTTTGGTGTCTGTTTGTTTGTTTATTTGTTTGTTTTTTACCTTTTCACGCATAAACGGCTGAACCGAATTTTCTGAAACTTGGTATGTATATTACTACTAACCCAATTTAGACTTTAGGCTATGTTAATATTCTCTGAGACGAACAGGAGTGGGGTTTATAAGGGAGGGCTGAAATTAAAAATAGCGATATTTCGTTTCCTAATGCATTTTCGGCAATTATGCACATAACAAAAGTTGTTTATTTTGTTATTTAGAGAAACTTTTGTTATATACACTATCGTCGTATACCGAAGTATAAAGGCGTTATACGCTAAAAATTATAGCGGGAGTCAACAATTTTATTTGGCACAAAAGACTCAACCGAACTAAATAATACCCTGGTATGTGTATTAGCACTTATGCCTTCCTCATAATAAGCCATACTAATATTTCTAGGGACAGGCACGAGTGGGAGTTATAACGGAGGCCTGAAATTAAAAATAGTGATATTTCGTTTCCTATTGGGGTTTCGGCAAATATGCACATAACAAAAGTTGTTTATTTTGTTATTTAGAGAAATTTGCTCAACAATTCTTTTCAATATGAACTACCAAGTACCTCACCTGGAAAAATTAATTCAAATTATAATATATTATTATAATATTTTGTCCTTAATAATTTAAATCTATGCATAATGCATAGGAAACGGGAAATATGACAATATGGAGGACAGTGAAGTCTTACATAAAAAATTAATTTTATTATTAACAAATCCACAGAAACGACGGGTATTAACCCTAAACACTGGGAAGGGTAAATGTCTGTAAATGGGCAAATGGGGTAAAAAAATACCATCACCATCCAGCCTCAAATGAATTCCCGGGCGAAGCCGGGTATCTGAGCTAGTATATATATATATATATATATATATATATATATATATATATATATATATATATATATATATATATATATAGTCTGCGACTTCCCATGATGGGGGAACTCAAATACGGTCTGAAGTGCATTGATGAGCGTGATGTTTTTTGCCCAAAATCAAAATCAATCAAATAAACATATGACAAGAGCGGTATTTACAATATATTAGTTGGTATTATTTAAGACCTAGAGTAAAACAGGGAGTTGTAAACAGCATTATACTGCTATAAGGCCATAAAAACCTAGTTGCTGATTGCCCGAATCGTATTAATCCTAAAATCCTAGACATATGAGCGTTTCATTTAAATATAAAGATCAAGTTGGTCTATGGCTGAAATGGGACTGGGGAGAGGGCGTTTATGGGGGTGGACTTTCGAAAAATTGCATAAACAAAAAGCTGTTATATCGTGAAACATTTTATTCTATACTTGGATATGAAATCTTGTTTTCAAGACTATACGAGAAATACGCAAATTCATTAAGATAAAAATTAATATTTTACTTTTCCGTTCGAAAATGTTAACTAAATCTATACCAAACTCGATATTTTACCGTTTCAGTATACATTGAACATGATATTTGTTATTAGCCGAAGTCGGACCTGGACTAGTGGGGGTTTAGGGGGAATTTGAAAATTTCTTACATTTTCGATATGAGTCGAATTGTCATAGAACCCATCTTGCTCAACTACAAATATTGATATTCTACAATTGTTGTTGTATGCATTTTGTTCGTAACTGAAGTATTCATCGAGTTATTCTTATTTTGATGCATTCAGCCTCCAGTGACCCCCCCCCCTCTACCATCCCCTTCTCCTCATTCGTTTTACATAGAAATAAGGAATATGTTGTTATATGAGATGACAAGGAGCAGATGGGAAATCTGCATAGTTCGCGTAGCCCCTGCGTGACGGACTTTGAGTAAACTCCGACTCATGTCATATACATCAAATTGAGCAAATTTCTACTCCTATCGAAATAGGACTTGCCTTCAGGCTAAGGTGAATCTGACATATTTAGTGATATAATTTCTCATTAACTCAAATATTGTTATGAAAAAAGTATTTTATGTCTGTCATTTGGAAGGGCTTGAAATGAGCGGAATTGTGTTTTGGTGGGCTTTCTTTTTATTCTAATTTCTTTCCCTATGACTAACTGTTTTCTGCAAGTTTGCAAATATGTTATTCTTTTAAATTCAGAAATATTGACCGACGTTGTGAGAATGTAAATCTATTTAAAAATGATAATAAAGAGAAACATAAACTTAAATACAACTACAAAACCCCTATCGAATAATCATAGGGCTCCTAGAAGTATTTCAATTGAAAACGTGATAAATCTAGACTTTACAGGGAATAATAAAATAATGGTACTTACGGAATATCGGCCACGAATGATCCCGTTGTGAGTGAGTGAGAGAGCGAGAGTTGTGGGGTGGGGTGGCTCTAACTAAGGAGTGTTACAAGGGTTGGGGCGTGGCTGAGGAGAGGACTGCTAAGGCACCGGTTACAGGCGGCTTTGCCCAAATCAACACCAGCTCCATATATACAGCTTTTATATCAACCCAGCCAGTACAATAAGAAAGAACAATTAAACGGGTGATGTGAATAAAAAGAAGTGCTTAAATCAAGTCAAAAACGTTAATTAGTTCAACGCTTGGAGCATTTAACATTTTTAAATTAATCCTAACACATAAGCAGTTTTCCAACTGAATCAAAACGCTGTTTCTAACTATTTGGTCCAAAGTAGTCTTACGGCATAAGATGTAATTTTTGTCTCAGTAAACAAATTAACGTTAATTTATTATAGGCCTGCCTCTAATTGTGGTCGGGGAAAAGGCGATTCTTGTCCTGTTATCCCGAACCTTCCTCACCACTAACAGATCATTTTCCAAAACGGACTTAATAAAAAAAAAACGTTGGAAAAAAATATTCTCGTACTTTGATGGGATATACTTCAGCAGCTTTTTTTTCAGCTGGCAAACTGCTAATATTCTGGCAGTTTGGTCGATTGTACAGGGTGTCCCAAGTTGCCGTGACACCCCTCCCCCTTTATAGCCAATTGAATTTATTAATGGCTGAAACTTGGTGTGCCATAATTCTGACCCCTGAAGAATCTTTTCAGTCTTTGTTCAACTTCGTAACCGTCTCTGGTACTTCTCCAACAACCTTAACTTTGGAAAT
This sequence comes from Riptortus pedestris, assembly GCA_019009955.1. Lineage (NCBI taxonomy): Eukaryota > Metazoa > Arthropoda > Insecta > Hemiptera > Alydidae > Riptortus > Riptortus pedestris. The sequence continues at coordinate 3,341,452 of CM032233.1, forward strand.
TCCAATGTAATGCCTTACTTTTTATGGTTGATTTTTTGTAGAAAATCTAATTCTAAAACGAGTTTAAATCGGAGAATTTTTCGATTTGCCGCATCCCTTAGCCGTAAAATGCACAAATCTTTATTTATTTATGAAAAATGCTACTAAGATTTGAAAGTTGTAGCCAACAAAATTATCTTTGAAGCAAGTCTACGGAAAATGTAACGGATACCGAAAAAAAAGAAGAAATAATAATATAGCTGCTGAAGAATGTAGCATAAATGGCACTTGGAATGTTCGTTGAAACATTTTGTCAAAAAAATCGATGCAGGTATGCAGGTGGAAAAATGAATTCCTTTTACTAATAATTACTAAGCAATCAGTTTAAAATAAATTAATTTTAAGAATGTTTTTCATATGTAGATGTTTTTTGAAGTAAAAATTTTTTGGATTCATTCATAAATACTTTTGCGTTATTTCGATTTAAATACTTTTTTTTTCAGAATACATTCTTTCTTCCATGTTGTTTTAAAGATTATTTTGTTGCCTTCAGCTTTATGTCGAAACATTTTTCAATAAAACGTTTTGTTTCTGAAATAAAGATTTGTGATTTTTACGGCTAAATGATGTGTCAATTAAAAAAAAAAATCGCCGATATAAATTCGTTTTAGAATTTGATTTTCTACAAGAATCCGCCATAAAAAGTATGACATTCCATTGGAAATTCCATAGTTATGGCAGGTGGAGTACCAGAGGTGGTTATGAGGTTGAATATGGACTGAAACGATTGTTCAGGGGTAACAATTAAGGCACACCAAGTCTTAGACTTTTATTAATACAATTGGCGATGTTAAGGGGTGGCACGGCTATTTGTTTACGTTCTTTCCGAAATTTCAAACATCAACAAAACACATTCCTGTGTATATTATGTTCGAACAGATTTAAGAATTAGAATGAATAGTGCCTCAGTCATGTACAAAACAAAATTTTATCTTCATCTCCTACACTTGATAGCTCTTACCATTCTACCTACGGTACTAATCGAGTGTGAGAAAAACACTTCAGCTAGAGTTAATCAGTTTAGATGAGTTCCAAATAAATGCGTATTTTTATTTAATCGATTTGTTTTGTCAAGGGTGAAACAAATGGATATTAGACATTTTAATCCGGTGTAAGAGAAGACACAAATAGGCATTATTCAAAAATTTGTAGGACCTTGGATGATGCGGTCAAACTAATTATAAAAATATGGGAAATGATTCTAGCTAGACTGGGGGCCAACACTCTACCTTATGACAAAAGTAGTATAGCCTTTAGTTTTAAAACATGTTGAGATAAAAATCGAAATAAAATTATTTTTTTATTCACAGCAGTTAGAGAAAATACTTCAGAAAACAAGGAATAATTGTAGAGAAGTTGCTTCGTTTGATTCACTTCACCCATTAATGTGTGTAATTGGAATTAAAACCAAGCTTTATGAACAATTTGGAATGTAAAAGTTGTCCAAATTTCATGCATAGTATTGTTGAGTTGGTTTTGATGAAATGTAATTTATATTATTCCATCGGGTGATAGATATGTCTGTTAGGCCATACGTAGGACACCACTTAACCACAATGCTAAGAACTCTTCATACTTTCGTTGCCTAATTCAAGACATTCGTAACGCAACTAAGCTGACTAACTTGAGCAGATTTTCCACCGGCTGCTATAACACACTTGTCATCTCATTCTCTATTTCTACGTAAAAAAAACGATGGAAAAAGGGGTTGTTGACGGGGTAGGGTAATGAAGGCTGAAAACAAGAAAGTACACATAACTTGCATGAAATTAGCAAAAAAAGAAAGGTTCTATACCATTTTTCGAAATTCCTATTGAAAATTAATATTTCTAAAATTGTTGTTACATAAATGTTTTCACTATCATGATTATTAAGCGAAGTATATGCATTTTTTTGGTTTTCACCATTCAGTGAACCCCCTCTTTTACTCATGTCATATTAACATTAAGCAGTTATATGCTGAAGCAAATAAAGTTGAAGCTTATGTACCAAATACGGTTCTCATTGAACATTTATCTTGAAAGATAAATGCATATAAGTGGTGTGATGACATCATCGACTATGATTTGAGTTCTTCGGACCAGGAACAGGTGAGGGGGGGGATTTAGAGGGGCGATTCTAAAATCCAAAATATCCCCCTTATTATGAGTCGGATCGAAAAATGTTATAGAACCAGCCTTGTTAAACTATTAATGCTGTCAAATCTGCTTAGTTTACTCAGCACCTGCCTGACGGAATTGTTTTGTTGGCCTGTGTTGATAGATGGATCGAGAACCGATTTGAAGCAGATTTCCCGGGGGAGCAGCTATTGAGGTCGTACTCATGATGGGATTTTAGAAAAACATTTTCAAAAGTCCACGTTCAATTATATATATATATATATATATATATATATATATATATATATATATATATATCTGTTAATGCTCTAACACGCTAACGCAATGTTTGCTTGATCGTTACCAAATTCGATATTTAAACGTTTTATGTAAAAATAAAGATCAAGTTCGGTAATTGCAGAAATCGGACCAGTGGGGGGGGGGGATTAGAGTGGAGGATTTTCGAAACTTCGAAATATCTCCGTTACTATTCGTCGGATGGAAAAATTATAGAAGTATAGAACCAATCTTGCTACAAATTACATTTAAGTATAAATATGGTTATGCACTTTTATTCTCTATCTTGAATATTAACCGAGATATTTGCATTTTTATTATGTGTGTAGGAATAACGGAGATGAGATCGGTTATTGCCGGTTTTCTACGGCGGAATCAGCCGAAAACTAGTTCCGCTGTTTTCGTATGTGCTCGGCTCTCGTGAAATTGGTTTAGAGGCTCCTGTAAGCTTTTAATTTGTTAGATATATGCAAATACTTTCTGTTGACCCCCCTTAGTTCTTCGACTATTAAAATTTGAGATATTAAAATTTAAGTTATTCTGATTCATTATAAATTGCAGTACTAGATATAGTAAATAGTTTGCAATAAAGTTAATATGTTATTTCAGATATATATATATATATATATATATATATATATATATATATATATCAGTAATTGTTTTTTATTTTCCAGTGAAGAATATGTCTATCTATCTGTTCAGCTCTGAGTGGTTGGCAGACCTATATGTTTACAATTCAGAAGCCGTTTCCGTTGAGAGCTTATTAAAATTAACTAAGAGATTTCTCAGTACCGATTGTCTTACTCACGGTGGTGGTAAGTGTTACAAGTATGCAGATTTCTCTATTGTAAAACTTCACGTTGGAAAACAGCTTAGTTTACCCAGCCCCTGCGTGACGGCAATTTTTTTAAAAAAATATTTATTGAATAACGGAGATTCGAACTTCGTAGGTACAATTTATGCCATGACTTGGTCTATCTATCAGCCGTTATCAAAAATAATTTGCATCTCTGTTGAAAGAATGCCTCTGAGGTGGGGAGGGGAGTAATGTTGGGGGCTGGGGAGGGGGGGGGGCTCCAACATGATAACGATTCTACTAGCTAGCTGTCTATTAGAGGCAAGACTATCTCTGCCAGGGCATTAACCACACTAGCAGAACAAACATTTGCCCCAACCAAACCGACAATTTATAGTTAGCATTCCAATACATTCATCTATTTCAGGATAATCATTAAACTTTTAACAAATTTCCCGTATGGGAAATCATCTGTTCACTACTCATTTTTAGTAATCTCAATATTTGGTATTTCGGCTTGAAATAATACGGTTCATTATATACTCGTCGTGGAATCAGATCCCTTAAGGGAAATCTGTTATTTAGGTCAAATGCATGACGCGATTTTCGAAAACTTTCTTCAAATTGTCCATCGATCTTACCCAGGAGATGACGAAAATGAGGTCCGTCAAAATTATATATATATACATATATATATATATATATATATATATATATATATATATATAAAATTGTAACCTCTGTCTGTACATTGATTTTTTTCGCGAAATTTCACGATAACTTTTCGTTTCACATGTCATAGACACCATAACTGCATTTTGTTTTTTTGGTGTCTGTTTGTTTGTTTGTTTGTTACCTTTTCACGCATAAACGGCTGAACCGAATTTTATGAAACTTGGTATGTATATTACTACTAACCCAAATTAGACTTTAGGCTATATTAATTTTCTCTGAGTCGAACAGCAGTGGGGGTTATAAGGGAAGCCTGAAATTAAAAATAGCGATATTTCGTTTTCTATTGGTTTTTCGGCAAATATGTACATGACAAAAGTTGTTTATTTTGTTATTTAGAGTAACTTTTGTTATATACACTTTTGTCGTATACCGAAGTTTAAATGCGTTATACGCTAAAAATTATAGCGGGAGTCAACAATATTATTTGAAAAAAAGACTCAACCGAACTAAATAAAACTCGGTATGTGTATTAGCAGTGAGGCCTTCATTATAATAAGCCATACCAACATTTCTATGGACGGGCAGGAGTGGGGGTTATAAGGGAAGCCTGAAATTAAAAATAGCGGGATGTCGTTTTCTATTGGTTTTTCTGCAAATATGCACATGTAAAAGTTGTTTAGTTTTTTATTTAAAGTAACATTTGTTATATTCACTTTTGTTGTATAACAGTTTATAAACGAGATATACACTAAAAGCTAAAGCGGGAGTTGGACACCAACGGTTGAATCGATTCCAACAAAACTCAGAATATATAAATTAAAATTGATGTTTACATGGTTATAAGCTATATTAAAATGTTTAGGTTAGAACGGGAGTGGGGGTTATAAGGGAGGCCTGAAATAAAAATTCGTGATATTTCATTTTCTATTCCAAACCAACCACGGGTACTAACCCTAAACACTGAAACGGGAATATGTCAAAATATTGTGAAAAGTATATTGTGTAAAGTAAGTGAAAAAATACCATCATCATTCCGGCTCAAATGAATTCCCGGGCGAAGCCGGGTACCTTAGCTAGTATATATATATATATATATATATATATATATATATATATATATATATATATATATATATATATTTGTCTGTTAACGCTCTAGCGGTCGCAATTTTTTTTTATAGTTGCCAAACTCGATATTCAATCGTTTTATATAAAAAGAAAGATGAAGTTCGTTAATGGCTGAAATTGGACAAGACGAAATGGGGTTAAGAGGGGGTTTTTCGAAAATTCGACATATCGATTGAAATGTTGAACCAATCTTATTGCAAATTAAATGTACAATTAATATTGTTATATACGTTTATTCTCTATCTTGAATATCAACTCAGATATTTGCATTTTTCAGTTTTCAGCGTTGAGCAAACCCCCACTTCTACTCATGTTGAATAAATAATACTCTGTTTTATAATAAACCACATTATTCGAAACTTAAATACCAGATTTCGTTTTCAAGAGTCCTTCAATATACGAAACACATGCAAATATGTTCTGGTGATCCCTCTCTCCCCCGTTTTAAGTTCTTGGACACTAAAATTTGATTGTTTCAGATAAAAATTATTCTGATTCATTATAAATTACAGTACTAGATACTGTACATTGTTTTAAATAAACTTAATATCATTTATTCTGACAGAAAATTTCAGTAATTGTTTTTCTTTCCGGTGTGAGGCACGTATATATGTTTGTTTACATTTCAGACACTTCCCGTCGGCAGATTTCTTATTAACGTTGGTATTTATTTACTTAAGATTCACGGTGGTGTTTTGTTGCCAGCATGCAGATTTATCTATTGTTAAACTTCACGAGGGAAATCTGCTTAGTTTACGCAGCCCCTGCGTGGCGTACTTTTTCTCTAAGGCGTAATCTATTAAGGGATATAACAAAAACCCCTAGAGGCGTATAATTGAAAAACGTTAGGAGAGATTTATATTGTGAATAAGGGAGGCGAGAGGGGGGGGGGTTGAGTGTGGGGGAGTCCTGTAGAATTTAGCTCCTTATATTGATTGGCTAACGGCTCCCAGGACACTTCACTCTAGGCTCATCTTGCAACATCATAAAAAAAAAAAAATAAAAAAAAAATCTCTTCACTCTATCGACCCCAGGCATCAACAGCAGATCTCCCTCAATAGAATTCAACTATTCAAGATGATGTAGCCATGAAGCGATTTTATTCAAATTTATTCAAACGGACCTTAAACAGGAAATGACGAAAATGAGGTTTGCTAAAAAATATATACTGCTCGATATACAAAAAACTCTTTCACGAAAGGACTAACCAGATTTTCCAGGTGAATTTTTATAACAGAAATATCTATATACTGGTTACACTTAAAATCACCGTGAATATTAGTTGAATAAATACAAATGATAAGGAGAAATGATTGAGTCAATTTACATTTTAATAACCACCACCAGCGTCTGAATTGTTAAAATATAGGTTGCCAATCGCTCAGAGCTGAATAGACAGATAGAAATAGAGGTATTCTAGAAATATCAGTATCTGATATACTTAATTTTATTGAAAACTATTCATTAAATCTACTGTAATTTATTATGAACCAAAATAATTTCAATCACTCTAATTTTAGTAATCCAAGAACAAAATACGGGGGAGGGGGTCATCAGAACACATTTGCATGTATCTGATAGAGAAAAGATTTGTTAACAGAATATTTGGTATTTCTGCTTGAAATAAGACGGTTCATGATATACTCGTTGTGGTTTGCTGCAGGCTGAAATCTAAAAATTGCTAATATCTCGGCCGATAGAGAAAACATGTATATAAAAACATTTATAGAACATATATTTGCAATAATATTGTTTCCATACAATTTTTCGATGAGCTATTAGCAGATTTGCCTTGATTTTTTTAGTTTTCAGCCTTCAATAAACCACCAATACTACTCATGTCATGTTAAGAGTATTTTGTTATGTGAGATGCAAGAAATGAAATATTTCGGTTATAATAACTCGAATCGTGAAATGTTATACAACGAATTTTGTTGGTCTATTGATGTTCTACAATTGTGCTATGCATTTTCTCCTACCTCAAGTATTAAGCGAGGTATTCGTACTCTCTTTTTGCGAGTGCCTCCTCTGCCACCTTCTATTCATCCGTTTTTTACAAAGAAATAAAGAATATTTGATAAGATGAGATTGGTAGTGTGTTATAAGAGCAGGTGTGAAATCTGCTTAGCCTACACAGCCCCTGTGTCTGATATTTATCAGAACAAAATGAGAAACGATATTTTGAATTAATGCTAAGCTAATGGGATCGTTAATATGGGTATTTATTTCACCACTGTTATAAATGTGTTGGTATTCGTCCGTTCGCAATTTCATACGTAACTTCTAAAAGAGGAGAATTTGCAGATACATGAAATTGCCGGTATTTGATGCAATTGAAGATCGGCAGCTCAATACTTCCGCCTTTCTCTCGACAATTAAAACTTCTCTCATATTACAGCACAAATCCTAATTGGCTTTTATATCATTTTAGCAGGTTTATTGAGGTCGTACTCTTGACATGATTTTCAGAAAATTCTCTCAAATGTCCACCGATCCTATCCAAGAGAGGACGAAATATGTCCATATATATATTTGCCTGTTACCGCTCTGCCGATCGCAATTTTTGTTTGATCTCTACAAAACGCGATATTTAAAGGTTTTATGGAAAGGTCAAGTTGGTTAACGGCTGTAATTGTATCAGTGCAAGTGGTGGGGGTTTAGAAGGAGGGAACCCTTATTAAACGTCGTATCGAAAATTTTTATAGAAATATTTAATAGTTTCAGTCAAGGCTAAAGATTATTTTGTTAATCAGTATATTAAAAAAAAAAAAAACAAACAGACACCAAAGAAACAAATTGCAGATCCTGTGTTTATGACCTGTGAAACGAAAAAGTATCGTGAAATTTGAAAAAAAAAATCAATGTACCGACAGAGGATACAATTTTATATATATCCTAGCTGAGGTACCCGGCGATGCGCGGGAAGTCATTATTGTCTGACTAATGTCGGCATTTTTATAGCAAGACTTCAACTACACTTTCCTCCATGACGTATTGTTTTTCCGAAAGGGCCTGGAAACTTTTGGGGACTAACAGAACATAAATTTTAGTTTTTAAGAATGAAATGAAAATGTGTTCCTAATCGATCCCTCTCTACTTTTTGACTCACCGTTTTTTAATAATTCAAACCATAAACATGAATTTTATTTATTATAACTAAATATCATCAATAATGTACATGTTCCCTGCCAAAAACCAATCCAAGCACGTATAGTTTAAGCATAGTTTTGTAGATAAAATTATACTCGTAATAGTAAATCTAAGTAGAAATCACTTCCAGTAATGGCAACATTTCACCGGAAATAAGTTAACTCAATTAACTGTTTTAGCCTCCCGTCAACTTCCGCTCCCGCATGAGGATTATCAACATTGTTTTTCTTAAATTATTGATTCAAAATATTGTTTTAATAATTTATCTACCTGATGGAATTAAATAATAGTGGTACCCTAAAAATAGTTTTATTCATATTGAAAAAAACTAGGTAAGGGGAAGAGATCGTAGCCGTCCCTGC